>SNQJ01S0234236.1:0-13980 GCA_010110895.2 Picea sitchensis
ATTTATTAAAATATAACTCAGTTACGGGAAAGGGCCTTTGGTTTGCACCCTATTTTCACTCCTGAAACTGTGAACTCTCTTTTATACGACCGAAATTGAGGCAACACCTAAATTTCCCCTGAGATTTTCTTATCATTCTGTTCCTCCATGACTATCCCTGTAACAAGACAACCTAATATCGAACCCGGTCTATCAGACCAAACACATATTGCCTTAAACCTTTTTGATACTATTCTTAAAACAACCACTACCCGGGTTGAACTCGAACATTCATGGGCAACGATTGAACGGGATATAAACATCCAGGAACAGTTGGAAGCTAGACAACCCCAACTCAGAAATCAGCCCTAGTTTCCCTTACCGAAGGTTGACGTTTCTTCCTTCTCTACCCCTTACTCACTTTCGAATACCTAGACACTGTACTTCTAAGCCTTAATTATAGACTCTGGAACAACACACTGGAATGTCCATTTTTTCTCTGGCACCTATCCTTGCAACAACCCTGAATAAGCGTTCATCTACAACATCTTCAACTGAAACTTCTTCTTCTTCATTTCCAGCTTCATTTCCACTTTCAACTTCCCTAATATCCCCAGCGTCAACTGTGCACCTCTGTGTTGTCTTCATGGCATCAATCTTGGCATGTAACTTGCACATTTCTCTTTCCCTTGTTGGATCATGCATTGGCATTGGACTGTCTCTTCTTCTCGGTGGCATGGCTATAAAATGTTCCTCTTTTCTCTCTGCTATAGAAAGCAAATAACTTGTTCTAAGCTCTGATACCACACTAATGTAGACCCCCCGACCCTCGTGCCAAGATCCATGCAGGATCGTTCCAAATGTTCCCCTGAGTCTGATTGACTCTTTGATTTCCCCAAAGGGAATACTTCACACTGACAAACAAGTGTATTCCACATGTCCTTCTGAGTTATGCCTGCATGATCAAACACTGGTGTTAACTCCACAACCGACCAACAAATGTGATCGAGGCTTTTTCCTTTTTGGGATTTCAGATTTCGCGATCTCGCGAATCCTGTTGTCGAGCCCCTTGTCTCTTCAACCTCCGAAACCTGAAACATCAACGATGGTTGACTCCTTCAATGCGCCGAACACACCCCTCTTGTTGCCACTTATTTCATCTTTTCAGAACTTGAGTGATCGACCAACACTCGTTCCTCTTCCCTTATGATTTTCCAGTTTCCGAAATTTCCCCTTTTGGTGAGATCTAAGGTCTTTCAGGATTTTCCCCGAAGCTTGACCACTCCCTTGACTTCCGTCACACGTATCCTCCGATTAATTCTTAGGACCCACCTTTCGGCTTTTTCCTTTTCATGATTTCGGGAGTTGCGTTGACATTCAACTTTGTCTTTTGACTCCTAGAACCTCAAAAATCGATTGGGCCCACGGCTATTGTCCTTCAATGTTTCAAGAATTTTTCCTTTCACTCTTCAATAATTCTCGACTTGTGAGATCCACAGCAGAAACGTTCTTCACCTCCCAAAACTCCGATCTCCGAATTCTCGAAACCTCACCTCCAACGTGATCTACAGCTGATATCCTCCACGATATGACGGCTCTGGATCTTTCGAATTTTCGCAAACCGGGAGTTTGAAACTGTCGATTCGAAAGATCATTGCCTCTTCTACTTCCCGACACCCGAAGTGTCGAAATACCGAAATCCTGAAATTCACCCCAAGTCACGTCGCGTTTCACGACTTCAGGATTTTCAATGCTAAGCGCCACGGATCCTTTTCATCAAGATTCCTGGTATGCCGAACCTCAAAATTTCACACTTGATTATCCTTTTCATGAACCGGGAGTTTGAGTGACCAAGGGTTTTGGATTACACTCCGAACCTACGAAACCTGAAATTCCGAAATGATCTAACGACTCAATTGACCATGATCAACGGTCCACGTTGATTCTTGAAACCAAAGTGACGGGTTCACCCAACTCCTAACCACCTTGCAACTTCACTAGATCCTACGGTCCTCGCGACTTCGCGAGTTCTCCACGAAGAATTTTGACCGTCCGATTCACTCCTCAATAACTTCTACGAGACGAATCGATGTTCTCCCTCCTGAACTTGTCTTTTATGAGATGCTTTCAAATTTTGTCTCCCTCTGAACACTTCAAAGGTACTATCCCTCTTGAGCTTTCACTTGCAAACTCAAGTCCCTAAAAGGAATTCTTCTCGCACTCCTTGCGTCAATCTTTCAAATAACCTCTGGTTATTTGAGTCCTCAACTTTGTGCACTCTTTGCAACAACAATCCTTCCACCTTCACCTTAGTTCATAAATTTTAAGGTTTCAACTAACCTGCGCACACCTTGCACGACTCTGTACTTCACCTGCACTTCTACTGGTATGAGAACAACGGTATCTCTCCTGAGCTTTCTGAGATAAAACTCAGACTCTTGTCAATGCACACCTTGCGGACGTTTCACTGCACTCCTTGTAGGAACTCTCAGGATGAGAAACAATTGAAACTCATTCTTCTCCTCTCTCAAACTTCATATACTTGCTCAACGAAATCACGCATTCAACACAACATTGAAACCGATGCATAGAAACAAGAGAATAAAACAATTGTAAGCATATCGTTAAGCAAATGTAAACAACAAGCATCATAACACCATGAAAAATTCGGAGTCAAGGATTCATATATTAACTCAAGTGCTCCTGTGCATGGGTTCTTCTCTAAAATTCTACCGCTACAGCTCAACATATTATGAAATCTCTCTTCTTCTATTCTCATCATCCAATAATACAAGGATGAGGGGTGTCTATATCATTTTTTCCCTCCTACTCTTCTAAAACTATCTAATAATATCTGCAATTCAAATCTACCTACTTTCATTAAAGCGGACTTAATGTCTATTACACTGAAGCGGATGATGAGAGAAAATGGCTCAAGATTTGTTTTACAACATGCAAGTATACTTCCTTTAACTACTACATTAATATCTGCTCATTAATTTTCAAAACATTTCAAAGATATTGCAAAATGTTTCAGCGTGTTTTCAATTTGTCTTTTAGCCTTTATGGTTTGCTTGAGTACGGATGCGCTTCGATGCTCCTGCATCACCCTCCATGGAAGAATAAAATAAAACCATAATTATAGATTCTATTAATCTCTTGCTTGAGAAAGCTCTCAGCGATAGATGGATGAAATGATGGATAATTTTTCCCACATCCTTCAATGCTAGCGATAAAAGCGGGTGCATCTTCATCAAGTGGCCACTTTGGAGGCATCTCCTTTCAAGGTACAAGTGAATTTTTATATTCCCTTATTTGAAGGTCGGATAAATGTGGATACCCTAGAAAATGGTTAAATATTCTAGAGGAGGTTATTTCTCTATTCACAATTTTTCTCGCATAGAAAAGATCACCTTCGCAATCATTAAGGCTCTCCCCCATGTAAAAAAAATTGGTGGGAAACTTCTGCCGACAACAAAAGTTCCCTGAAAGGATTACGGAATATATGGGGCGGACCCCTTGCAGGAGTTTTGTGGATGTGGTCAAGGAACAATATTACCACTGTTGGAAACTATGGCCTTGATTACATGATATAGACCACATTACATCAAGAGAGGAGCCAAGTAGTGCCAAAATATTTCACCAATACCTTCCATCCATTGTGCACCAAGCTGGGTATCAAATGTTTGGAGTGACATATAGTTCACAAATACCTGAGGGCTGCAGGTACATTCAAACTAAAATGGATTTCTTGGTGCGTCTCATCAACTTTGAGACTTCCTATCGATATGTTGTTAAAATCAGTAGAAATTTAGGCACGGAACAAGCGGGAGTTCAAGGTATGCAAATTCAACAACAAAGAGGAAATTATGATAAATAAACATCAAGTTTGTTGGCATAGAATGGAACCATACGGTTTAGCTCAAGCACCAACAAAACCATGTAACTACCACATTTGGAAACACTGTGAAGCAGATGAAGTCTCACTTGGGTAGAGGCAGGGGTGGTTGAGGACTCAAATGTATGCAACCTTGGTTGGGACACAAATATGTGATTATCTTGCTCACATCGCACTTAGCATCAGTTATTCCTTAACATACATTCATTATTATACTTCACAGAAAGTATAGAGCATCGCGGTGAATACTTATACTAAGGATGATTCAACACTTAGCCACAAAAAATATAAGGGTTAGATTCAACAGTTCAAGCACTAAGCATCTTATATCAGATCTAAAGCGTTCATTCATATATAAATCAAACCTGAGCATAACTAGATCTACTTAATCACATCAAGCACTTAGCCAAAAGGAAGTAACACATTAGAACAAAGCACAAAACACTATACACCCAGTTACCATGGTTCACCCCACCACAGGGCTACATCCATAAAAGTCTTATTTATATTATCTCGATCAAGCGGTTACAACACAAAGCCACTCAAAAACCTTACTTCACATAGGACAAAAGATCTGCGTAGCAAACTAGATCCTTCCTCCTTGTTGTTCAACAAAAAACTACAACAAACTGCACTTAGCTTCGATCTTCGGGCCTGTGAGCACTCTAAGATACATCGATCACATAGATCCGATTACTAGCACTAAGCTTTTCAATTATACATCACATATATGTACTACATGACTATTACGCCACTATCTTCTTCTTCTCCCTATTTACATTTACCTATTTAATTACAAAATGGGGCTAAGCGATAATGTAAACCCGCGGGCGATATCCATTTCCAGTTACATCAACCCAAAACCCTAAAATGGATATCAAAATAGGTCTTGCTTCCTTACTTTTCTCTTCCCCTAAAATGGACCCCAAAATAGGTCTTGCTTCCTTACTTTTCTCTTTGTGTTGTGCTCCTTCCTTGACAAGTTGTGTCATAGTCCTATTATCGATATCTAGGGATAACTAGGAGATCATGTCTGAGGCACATGGTCCTAGACATGGAGTACCAGGCGGTGAAGCAGGCATGGCCTGGAGACCCATCTTTCTTCTTTTCAATGCATCTTTTGTCACATTATTGTTAGCAGCCTCCATCACTTCTCGGCTGGCGGACTTGCATGGGAGGGACCCTTGCTCCATGAAATTAATTGAATTGAGGTATCAGGGTACATGTGTCATATTTGATCATTATGACCTTCTTATGTATGCATTAGGTTTCTTTCATTTTAGATGGCTTGCTTGGATCTTACACTAATCCATTGGATCATTGTTGGGGTGATTGATGAAACTTGTAAGCCGATATTCATGGGTTTGGTTAAGCCACCAAAGAGGGGTTTCAGAGCCGATATGCGCTCCCACCATCTATCACTTTTTTCATCTTATGCCACACTCATTCATCCCATTCCCACCTAGTCACGGCCCATTAGGATGACCTTCGGGTACATCTTGTCTTAATGGGAAGAGGGGCTAAAGGCCGAGGGGTAAAGCGGTAAAGATAAAATCCATAGGAAAAGAAAACCTAGAGATGCTTCTCCCAAAGGGATCCCAGAAGGCAATAAAATAGATAAGAAACTAAAGGACCCTAAGAAAATGATAAATAAATAAATGCAAGACCTAACCAAGAGGGATGGGAGGTCTCATCACGGCAGAGCCATTATGTTCATGGGTATTTAGCGTTATGACATTGCCACCATCGGTGCAAACCCGGTGATGACCTTTGGTTGCATGTAGGGAAAGAGTCTCATCACGACAACCTTCTCTAATTTCTCTGAAGATACTAGGTAGATAGCGTTGTGACTCACGGACACCAAGCCAAGGCGATGTCCTCTTCATCGAATCTTGGTAAAAAACAATAAAAGATAAAGGCTGATAGGGCTTGGAAAAATGCATCCATGTGGTGCAACTCACCTCCACAAAGGCACCTGAGACACCGACCCTTGAATTACGACTATGACTAGAACATCCCTAAAACCATATCATCTCATTACATGGCGGATGATGATCCTTTGGGGAAACTTTCCATCTCTTGTGGGTATTAGCCCAATAAGGTTGTTCTCTTGGTTTCCCTCGGCTTTGTATAGTAGATCATGTAGTGTCTTTGAGATCTTGGTTTGTTAGGGATTTCATGTATATGTTTGATAAATTTAATGATGAGATATGATTTACATTCTATGATAATCTAGAATGAGCCCATGGAAGTAGTCAGCGATGTCGCGAGGACCGACCGGGGCCAGTCTGAGGAAGGATCGGTGCACATGGGGAGATGATTAGCTCGGACCTCCATGGGAAAGAGCCCATTAGATGGTTCTTTGGGATGGCGGAGGAAGGACAAAGTTGTGACAAACCCTTGCATGGAGAAGAGGAAGGACACCCTCATCCAGGAGGGCGTCTTTGGCAATTTAGCCCGTAGGATCATCCCCTTGCAGATGGGGCGATGGTCTTGATGATTAGGATGCCACGAGTATTTGGGCGATTCACGGAGCATGTGGCGGCGTGCTTGTCTTGTTGGCACATGTGGCCAGTTGAAGGAGCCCTAAAGAGGGGCCAGTTTTGCTCATTGGATGTTGATCATGCCCAAAGGGGCCAACGTCTCTAGAGGGCCAGCGTCTCCATTTTTAGCTTTACTTTGGCATTTTGGCATTTAAAGTGACAAATAATTGAATAATGTAATGTAATGACCTTGTAGGCTATTTTGATGACCTATTTTGTTAATTAAAGGTCATAAGAATCATATATATTGAGGGCGTTTTACCCTCATTTAGACATAAAACAACTTGCTCTCTTGGAGATATTCTTTTAGCTCTTGTCTTGGATATTTTTGGTCTTTTGGGGTGAGGCGCAACTTCTTGGAGGACTATCATTTGGCATATGGTGCTGTTATCATTTGGAAGGTTTACAACTAGGAATGAATTATGCTCTTCATGAATTTGTAAGGACATTTTTTCATGCAAAACTTCTTTGTTGAATGGTTGTAGGTAAAATTGCTTACTTGAATGAATTACATTCCTAGTATTTGCTTAATCTTTAAAACCCTAGGAGCCACCACACAAGTAGGTTGTGGCTTCATGTCTATGGTAAAATCTTATAGCCATTGATTGAAGAAGGTCTAGCCTAGCCATGGCTACACTAGCCTTTCTCCTTTCTTGAGTTAGTTTTTAAACACAAATTGAAGAAATGAAGTCCCACAGGCCTAATTTGTTTTACACCTTGGTTTTGCTTCTAGGGTTTTGAAAAGCCTTGTCTTCTAAACAACACTTTTTCAGCCATGGGTTGTGTTTGTAAGCTAGCCGTTTGCCAAAGGAGTCTTAAGGAAGAGAGGAAGCGTGGAGCTAGCCTTAGCTACACCTAAGTAAGCCTTCTCTTCTTGGGGTTTGGTTTGGTGGCCTTGCCATAACAACACCATCAAACCCTAAAACCCTCTTGTTCTTAAGTTTAAATCTCTCCTAAACCATTGGTTTCCTCCGGTTGACTCAATTTACCCAAGGCACTATTCTAGAAATACCTTTGATCTTGTTTGTGCTTAAACTCTCTTTCAAAACTCCTTTATTTGCCGAAACCCTAACTAACCCGTGTCAACCTAGCATCTAGACTAACCCTAATGATGATGGCGTCTTGCCTATTTTAGACTTGTGTTTTGGATAGAAAATTGCGGCTTAGTCATCTTATCATATCCATAGAGGTATTAAGTATTTTCATAGGTTAAAATTGCAAAACGTCTACCTCTTTGCACACTAAGCCAATGAAAAAAAAAATCTATACCTCAATGCCAAACGCTATATGACAAAATCACAACGTCTTATTTTTGATCTCTTGTTTGGCTTGAAGCATTGTGACACAAGACTCATCTATTTGATAAGTCTTTGAGTAGTTGATTGCATCCATAAGTTTTTTTGACAAAACGTCCTACTCACTTACCTTCATTTTTGACCTATCATTAGAGTTGACGTCACTAATTACGCATTCATTGTGACAATATTATGGCTTGATTTGCATTCTCGCGACATAGCAAAGTTATTGTGTACATTGATTGCCCATTTCTCTTATGTATTTATTGAAGAAGTAATATAAGTCATTTGTCTTTGTTTGTAATCGGTAACCCGCCAATAATTACAATTACCATTGCTCATATATATGTTGAAGATAGTCATTGATGCTTGAAGTACTATAGCGACACATTTTAGTTTTATTTGTCTTGTCGCGGCGAGGTTCCCTTATCAGTGGATTATCTTCTTTGACTATCTCCTTCTTGGCGATGTTAATGCGTGAAGAGTCCTTATCTTAAATCCATTATCCCTTCAACCCTTTTAGAAACCCAGATTACAAGGGACATCTCCTTTGGACCAGCCATCCTAAATAGAAGAGCTCCCCATCAAGGTGGCCGGTGATTAGATTTAGGGGAGTCTCTGTTCGCCAGTTTGAGGCATGAGCTCCGAAGCTAACCTAAATACTTCCCACCACAAGAAGTAGCGATAACATTTTGGCATCGTTCTTGGGGAACATCGAGTAAATTTTCCTAGAATGACACTTTTTTTTGTAAGAATTTATCCAAAGCCTTAATTTCACAAAGCTTACCTGGCGACTCCTTTTCTTTGGTAGTTTCAGGGAAACTTTCTGGCGACTCCATTGACTTTTCAGCGTGCCACATTACCTTCTATGATATACTCAAAATTATGGGATCATGGCATATTGGGAACAAATGTATCAAGTTTGTTTCCAGAAGTTTTCAAGGATACCAAATTATTTGATGATGATAGATGGTTGAACAACTCTCCAACGTTTTTGGGTCTCCGACTCCTCATATAGTAAATTTTTGGAATATTTGAGCTGAGATAGAGTTGGGGGAGGAGGATGCTCTTATAGAAGTTTTTTGCTCACCCCTTCCACCTACTTACAAAACGTTTTTAGAGTTGTTGCAAGGACGAGGGGTATATCATCATTCATATAGCTCATTAATAAGTTTATCGAATTTACTAAACCAGATTTCGCGGTAGTATGAAGATGTCCTTCAAAACCTCGTCTCTTATATCATATGATTATTGGTATTGATCGTGATATGCTTTCCTGAGATCTTTTACGATCTCGGTGGTGAATCCTTTGTTGTGTAAGGTTACTATGAGGTTTTGAAGACCATTATAAACCCCTTGAAAAGGAGCAAGATATTTCCTATAATCCAATAGAATGAAATGAAGATGTAACCAAAAACATGAATTATGAGAATGAAGCACCGTTGCGTCCTCCTCGGCGGTGAAGCTCTCCAAAGAGATCTGTCACTCCGCACAAGATATGAAGAAAATGAGGTAGAGTTTTTTTGATTCTTTTTATGATGCCTTGTTTTACTTATTTCGAGGAGGAATGAAGAGATGGAACCCTTGGATAGGCAGGATCCCTATGTCTCAAGACTAAGGAGCGCAGAGGAGATCTTTCATCTGATGATGTTATCCAAATGCTTGAAGCTCTTGATCATGAAGGATTAAGCGAGGTAATTGTTCCCCCTTCCAAGTTTAAATGGTTCTTTGCCTTATGACACAAAGAGTGAAAAGTATTGGATGTTTTGACTCCACCGTATTGTAATCGCGATCTCTTGACATAGCGGTTTTGATGAGTTCATACATGTTGGGGAGACAAAGGTGGGATATAGTAAGATTTGCCAATCACGGATCCCATCTAGGCACTTCTTCGATTGTTTCCCTTACGAATTGTCCACTGATGGAGTGCACTTATGACCGGTGGCAAAGAGATGAGGTTTTTAACACAGCGCCTTTGGAAAACCAAGGATGACCTAGTGCCTCTTTCCTCTGATTGCTTTCACTCTTACAGCAGGTTTGGTAAGGCGCTCTTAAAGGCATTTGGATCCTACTTATGAAGATGATGGCCAACTTCACTTGGTTATGGGGTACATTACAAGTAAGGACATCGTTTGCTGAAGGAGGTTACTCGGAATTTTTCATCAACCATAGGTTAGTGCTTTGCCTTTTCCATTCGAGTGTGGTTAGGAGGCTGCCTTTTTGAGTTCCTCACGGGCAAACCCTAGACGTTCAAGGTTGGTTGGGTAATGCTATTTCAATCAGGTTTTCAACTTACTCTTGATAATGTTCCGGTCTTCTACTAATTTTTGTCAATTCTTTCTTCAGAGCATGAAAACACCCTAGGTAACGAGTTTACAAGCCCTTTGAGTTGGTTTTCTGAACCTAGTATGTTTCATGACCATTTCTCGGTCGTTGAGTACTTTTTCTCGGAGATGGACTTGGAAGTATTTTGACCCTCCCACCCACCTCATGAGTTAGAAGGCTTTGAGATTCCACGATGATGTGATATTTATTCTAACTCATGATATTATTATGCTCGATGTATCACTATTTTGGTTGCTCGATGACACAAAGGCGGTGTCGGGGAGCGTTAAGGATTCATTGTTTGTTTGACTACACCAATGTAGCCAACAAGTAAGTACATGTAAGTATTTTACTTTGTATTTGCATTTATGATGCCCTTATATGCACATTTACTATATTACTTATATATGCGCATTTACTATGTATATGCTATGCTATACGGGGTGGAAATACCACCGAATCTTTTATCGGTGATGCTTTCTTATCAGGCATGGCGGTCCTTGTTATCGCGAGAGATTCTTTGAGGTTCTGTCGCTCTGATTCAACACATGTCCAGAGTTGGGCAGGATGTTATCCGGGATATATAGGGATACCTAGGAATCATGCAGGGGTACGGGTCCCTAGACATGTAGATGCAAAGGCCAGTGACTTAGACATGGCCTGGAGGGCCCATCTTTCTTCTTTTAGACTTGTCCTGTCAGCAGCTGTGATGGCGACCCTCCATCACCATCGGCTTGGACTTTGCATCGGAGAGGACTCTTTTCCTTAAGGAGTAGTGGTCCAGGAGTATCATGGTATGTGTCATAGTACATCATATGACCTTCTTGTAGCCATTAGGTTTCTTTCATTTAGGATGGCTAGCTGGATCTTACACTAATCCATTGGATCATTGTTGGGAGTGATTGATGGGAGACAACAGCAAGCCCATTATTCATGGGTTTTGGTTAGCCACGCAGGGGGATTTCTTGAGCCATCATTCGCTCCACCATCTTACATCACTTTTCATCTTATGCAGATTAAAGCCACATCCCATTTCCCACCCCAGATGCGGCCATTAGGATGACCTTCTAGGAATTTTATCTTGTCTTGTGGGAAGAGGGCTAAAGGCCGAGGGGTAAAAGCAGCTGGTAAAGATAAAATCCATGGAAAAGAAAACCTAGAGATGCTTCTCCGGGGGATCCCAGAGCAATAAAAAGCCTCTCGATAAGAGCGGGGACCCTCTAAAAGAAAATGATAAATAAATGAAATGCAAGACCTAACAAAGAGAATGGGAGGTCTCATCAAGAGCAGGCCATTATGTTCATAAGTGTTAGCGGTATGACATTGCCTCATCTGGTCGCAAACCAGGGCGTTGACCTTTGGTTGCATGGCCAAAGGAAGGGGTCTCATCACGGTGTAGCCTTCTCATTTCACGAATTTTTCGTGGGTATGACTGTCGACTCGGCGCAAGCCAAGGCGGTGTCCTCGTCAGATCTTGTAGTAAAAAAGCAATAAAAAGATGAACCAATAAGGGCTTGGAAAAATGCATCCCGTAAGCGGGTACAACTTGCCTCCTACAAGGCACCCACGGTCAACACCAACCCTTGGTGACTATGACTAGACATCCCTAAAACCTTATCATCTCATTACACGAAGCGAATGATCCTTTGAAGAAACTTTCCATCCTCTTGTGGGTATTATCCCAATAGGTTGTTCTCTTGGTTTCCCTCGGCTTTGTATGGTAGATCTATCATAATGTCTTTGAGCTCTTAGATGATTTGTTAGGGATTTCATGCATATGTTTGATAAATTTGTGTGGAAATGAGAATATGATTTACATTACTATGATGTCTAGGGCTGATGAACCCATGGAGGGCATAGTCCTTGATAATGCTGGGACCATGCGGTGGGCGAGTACCAGGAAGGGTCGGTGCGATGGGGAGATGATGCTTTCGGACCTCCAGCAAATTTTGAAGAGCCCATCAGGTTTTTGTTGGGATGGCAGAGGCAGGATGGAGTTATGACAAGCCCTTGCATAGAAGAAGGACACCCTCATCAAAACGTCTTTAGCAGAGTTTTGAACCATGGGGATCAACCCCTTGTGGGAATGGAATGATGGTCCTTGATGGTCGGGGAGACGTCCACCGAGAGCGAGAAATTTGGGCCGATTTACGGAGCATGTGGCAGCGTCTTTAAGGCTGTTTGACCGCGTGTGAGAGGTTGCAAGAGCCATAGGGGCCAACATTTTCTCGTGGATGCTAATCATGCATTTAGAGGGCCAACGTCTCCCCTATTTGGGCTTGACGTCTCCATTTTTTAGCTCTACTTTGACATTTTTGGCATTTAAAGTGACAAATGGAGTGAACAATCTAATAATAAATCGTTGTTGTTTGTTTTGATGACCTATTTTGTTTATGGAGTCATAAGAATCATATATATTGAGGACGTTTACCCTCATTTAGACATAAAAACAACTTACTCTCTTGGAGAGATATTCTTTTAGCTCTTGTCTTGGATATTTTGTTTCGTTTTGCTCATTGGATGTTGATCATGCCCAAAAGGGGCCAACGTCTCCCTTCTAGGGGCCTGACGTCTCCATTTTTAGCTTTACTTTGACATTTTTGGCATTTAAAGTGACAAATAATTGAATAATGTAATGTCAGCCTTGTAGGCTATTTTGATGACCTATTTTGTTAATTAAAGGTCATAAGAATCATATATATTGAGGACGTTTTACCCTCATTTAGACATAAAAAACAACTTGCTCTCTTGGAGAGATATTCTTTTAGCTCTTGTCTTGGATATTTTTGGTCTTTTGGAGTGAGGCGCAACTTCTTGGAGGACTATCTTTTGGCATATGGTGCTATTTATCATTGGAAGGTTTACAACTAGGGAATGATTATGCTCTTCATGAATTTGTAAGGACATTTTTCATGCAAAACTTCTTTGTTGAATGGTTGTAGGTAAAATTGCTTACTTGAATGGTTACATTGCTAGTATTTGCTTAATCTTTAAAACCCTAGGGAGCCACCACACAAGTAGGTTGTGGCTTCATGTCCCCATGGTAAAATCTTATAGCCATTGATTGAAGAAGGTCTAGCCTAGCCATAGCTACACTAGCCTTTCTCCTTTCTTGAGTTAGTTTTAAACACAAATTGAAGAAATAAGGCGTCCTAGGCCTAATTTGTTTTACACCTTGGTTTTGCTTCTAGGGTTTTGAAAAGCCTTGTCTTCTAAACAACACTTTTTCAGCCATAGGTTTGTTTTTGTAAGCTAGCCGTTTTGCCAAAGGAGTCTTAAGGAAAGAAGAGGAAGCATTAGGCCTAGCCTTAGCTACACCTAAGTAAGCCTTCTCTTCTTAGGGTTTTGGTTTGGTGGCCTTGCCATAACAACACCATCAAACCCTAAACCCTCTTGTTCTTAAGTTTAAGTCTTCCAAGCCATTAGTTTCACTCCAGTTGACTCCATTAACCCAAGGCACTAGTCTAGAAATACCTTTGATCTTGTTTGTGCTTAAACTCTCTTTCAAAACTCCTTTATTTGAAACCCTAACTAACCTAGTGTCTAACCCTAGCATCTAGAACTAACCCTAATGTTGATGACGTCTTGCCTATTTTAGACTTGTGTTTGGATAGAAAATTGCGGCTTAGTCATCTTATCATATCCATAGAGGTATTAAGTATTTTCATTGGTCAAAATTGCAAAACGTTGACCTCTTGGCCTCTCTAACTATTCTGATTTAGGGCTGACGTCATAGTTGCAGTAGAAACATTATAGGTGAAGTCACACTCTTTTGATCTCTTGTTTGGCTTGAAGCATTGTGACACAAGACTCATCTATTTGATAAGTCTTTGAGTAGTTGATTGCATCCATAAGTTTCTTTGACAAAACGTCCTACTCACTTGCCTTCATTTTTGACCTATCATTAGGGCTGACGTCACCCTAATTCTGCATTCGTGAC
>SNQJ01S0234237.1:0-13980 GCA_010110895.2 Picea sitchensis
TAGATTATGGACTCTCTCATAATTTAATGCCCAAAATCATCATGGATAAATTAGGACTCAAAATTACTAGACCTTATCAAGACTTGTACTCATTTGATTCCAGAAAAGTTAAGTGTCTTGGCATGATTAAATATCTGGTAGTAAATCTTGCTCAAATCCCTGTAAAAAGTGTCCTTATGGATGTGGTTGTTGCTGACTTCCCTACCAAATACAACATGCTTCTGTCTAGGTCTTGGGGCGCTAAATTAGGTGGATCATTTCAGCTGGACATGACTTATGCTACGATCCCAATTTTCGGTGGACAATTCACATGACTATATAGAGAAACTAGACTGGTGTATACATTAAGCAACCCTCAAAATCCAAATAATTACCCAGTATATGTTGTTGATAAGGACTTAGGAAATTGTATATTATCAATAGATGACAATTTCTAAGAATGTAAATAAGAGGAAAATAAAAAAGTAGAAAAAACAAAGAAAAATGTAAATAGTAGAGAAGGAATATGGATTTTTTTTTTGATGGAGCGTCGTACTGTGAAGGAGTAGGGGATGGAGTGTTATTTGTAGTGCCAGGAGATGAGTACGCTATTCCCTTCTCATATATATTACAGTAGGACATTTATTATATGAATAATGTATGCGAATATGAAGCTCTATTCTTGGGATGAGAAGCCGCTGGAAAGTTAAAAATTGAACATATGATAGTTTATGGTGATGCAGAGTTTATTGTGAAACAAATAAAACAATAGTATCAAGCCAAGCATCCAAGGCTGAGATCATATAGAAATTGTGCTTGGGAATTGATAGAGAATTTATTCTCATCCTTTAATATTCACTCTATTCCCAGAATGGATAATCAACAGGTCGATTATTTAGCCAAAGTTGTTGCGACCTTTGTACCACCTACTATCCTAAAACTGAAATATCACATCGAGATGAGACATAGACCCTCGATTCCAAACAACGTTCAACACTAGCAAGTATTCGAGGATGATGAACAAATTAAACAATTTCTGGAAATGATTGATGAATTTTCTGAAACTCACATAGATCAGGAAAACCAAAATGATCCCACTTGGATTATGCAAGAAGGTGAACACCCCAGAAAATTATAGGATAATATTGAAAACCACCGCATGCTCATGCTTAAGAATAATCAAATCCCTAGAGGACTAATCCCCTTAGAGAGATTATTTGACCAGGATGAAATACCTTTAAAATCTACCTTACAACCTCAGCTGGAAGAGGTTGAGGACTGTAATATAGGAACTGAAGAAGATCCTAAACTGGTCAATATATCTAAATACCTTCTATCCCAAATGAAGAATAAGTACGCTGAGTTTCTTAAGAAATACAAAGATGTTTTTGCGTGGTCCTATGATGATTTGAAAACTTATGATACCTCTATTATTAAACATAAGATTCCTTTGAAACATGGTATCAAACATTTCAGGAAGAAACTCAGATAGATAAATCCTATCCTCCTACCGGTGATAGAAAGATAATTTAAGAATCTTCTTGATGAAAAAATTATCGTTCCACTTGGGTATTCTGAATGGGTGGCGAATTTGGTACCCGTCAGAAAGAAAAATGGTGAAATAAGACTTTGTGTAGATTTCAGAAACTTAAATCGGCCATTCCTCAAAGAAAACTACCCTTTGCCAAAAATGGATCATGTTCTAGAAAAAGTAGTTGGAGATAACATAATGTCCATGATTGATGTTTTTTTCGGGATACGATCAAATTGTTTTTCATGAAGACCAAAAACAAAAACCGCGTTTACCACTCCATGGGGAACTTTCATGTACAATACAATACCATTTGGTTTGATGAATGCAGGGGATACTTTACAAAGAGTGATTGACATTGTGTTCTTTGAAGAAATATTTAATTTCATCATTATTTATCTCGATGATTTGATGGTTTTTTCTAACTCTGATGCAAAACATCTGCTGCACCTCAAGCAGACCTTCGAAAAATGCAGAAAATTTGGTTTGCCTCTTGACCCCAAGAAATCACATTTTGCTATGAAAGAAGGTAATCTCTTGGGTCATATAGTGTCAAAAGAAGGAATTAAGGTCCACCCTAAGTGGGTTGAGGCTAGAGACACTATCAATATTCCTAGGAACAAAAAAGAAATTCAATCCTTTTTACGAAAGATAAACTTTTTGAGAAGATTCATTCCCAATTTTGCTGAAATAATTGAGTTGATTACATATATGTTGAATAAGGATAGCGAAGTGAAATGGACCGCAGAAGCTAAAGAATCATTCAAGCGAGTCAATCAATCTATAGGAGAAGCACCAGTGTTAGCCAGTCCAGACTATACTAAGGAATTCTTGATCTTTTCATTCACTTCTGAACATACTATCTCAATGGTGCTCCTACAAAATAATGATGAAGGCTTCGAGAAACCGATAGATTTTTTTAGTAAGAGTCTCAGAGATGCAGAATTAAAGTATGATATACTTGAAAAACAAGCATACGCAATGGTGAAAGTCCTCAAAGATTTCAGGAAATATGTGTCGCATTCCAAAATAATCGCTTACATGCCAACAAGTGTTCTCAAATACATATTGGTTCAACCAAATAGTGATGGAAAGAGAGGTTGATAGCTAGCCAAAATTCAAGAGTTCGATCTATAAGTAAAACCAAACAAACTAGTCAAAGGACAAGGCCCGACGAAACTATTAGCCAAATCAAATTTCAAAGCACTCGAGATAAACCACCAGGAATAACACAGATATCTTCCAGATATAGATGATCTTAATGATCAAACACCTACAATTTAGATTCAAGATAAGTTTTCTTCCTCTGCTTGGTATTGCGATATTGTTTCATACCTCCTTACCCTTCAATGCTGAAATGACATGACTCCATCGAAAGAGATAACTTTGAAGCTACACGTAGTCAAATATTGTATTATTGATGGCGAGTTGTACTGGAAATATCCTCTAGGTTTCTTTTTTTGTTTCTTAACAAAACTTGAAATAGAGAGTGTCATAAATGAATTTTATGAAGGAGTTTGTGGAGGAAACCATGCCTGGAGGGAAACAACCTACAAGATTTTAAGAGATGTATATTATTGGCCAAAGTTATTTACTTACATAAATGCCAAGGTGAGAGCCTGCAACTCTTGCCAAATGTTCTCCGGTAAGAAAAAACTTCTTGCACTACCTTTAATCCCAGTCAAAGAAGAAGCTCCCTTTCAATAGTGGGGTCTAGATTTCATTGGAGAAATCCATCTGTAGTCAAGAATACAATATAAATGGATTTTAACTGCCATTGATTACTTAACGAAATGGGTCAAAGCCATTTCGGCTCAAAATGCTACAGATTTAGTGGTAATAAAATTCTAGGAAGAAAACATCCTATCGATATTTGGTTGTCCGCGAAAAATAGTCATTGACAATGCCCAAGATTTCAAATCTATGGCAATGGTTAGTTTCTGCCAAAAATAAAACATTGTGTTAGGACATTCTACAACCTATTATCCTCAGGGAAATGGGTTGGTTGAATCATCCAACAAGAGCCTGATGACTATAATCAGAAAAGTGTTGACAAAAAATAAGAAGGCTTGGCACGTTCACCTGAAGTACGCCTTATGGGGGAATCCGATCGGTACCAAGAAATCAATAGGTATGTCCCCTTTTCAAATGGTTTATGGTACTGATGTTGTCCTTTCTATCGATATTGCTCTTCCTGTGATGAATCTCTAGTATGATGCAAATGAAGAGCCAAATGACATTACAAGAAGGATAAACCAAATAATCAAATTCCATCAAAATAGGGCTGAAGTGGATGATAGACTTCAAAGGTACCAAGATAATATGAAGGCCCTTTTCGATAAAAAGGCTAAAGATAGGGATTTTCTTCCAGACGATCTAGTTTTAAAGTGGGATGCTAGGAAGGAGGATGCAGGAAAACATGGCAAGTTCGACCATCTTTGGTTTGGACCTTTCAGGATTGCATCCACTGAAAGGAGAAATTATTTCTTACTAGAAAACCTCGACGAAAGATTCTTGACGCTCCTATCAACAGTCATTACCTAAAACATTTTATGCAATAGTCATTTTTCAAATTCCCATTGTATATACCAGTTTTTGTTTTCCATGTTTCGGTTTGCAATTTTAATTTTAATTTTGTAAATTATCTAAATTTTACTTTTACAGTAAATAAAATAGGTTTACTTGATATCATGAAAGAAAAATATAAAAGCATCTGTACCACACATCATTTCTATCCTGCAGAATTTTCTGACATTTCCCATTTTCGTTTTCCTGTAGAATACATACTTTCTGTTGAGAGATAAGGATGTATTGGAATCCAACACTCAATTTTCAAAAACTTTTCTTTCTCTCAAAACAAGTGATAAATTAATGATTTACTTGATTGAAAATACGAAGGCAATCTAAGGTATGAACTCCTATTTCATCGGTTCAAGATAAAACATTTTAAGGAATCGTATCAGATATAAGGGAGGTTTCACTCATATAGATATTTTCACCTGATCAAAGATAAGAGAAGTATGAAATTAGATCTTAATTCTAAATCCTTCTTTGAATGAAATAAAAAATAAAAAGAAAATAAGAATAAAAAAGCTTGAAGGAAGTTTGAGAATAAATAAACAAAATTGTGCGGGAATGACTTTTGTTTGCATCAGACCCTCTGAATATTTGTTCTATTTTATTCTTCCTATCCCCGAGATTTTATTCTCTTATGATTTTTACTACCTTTCCTTGGTATTCATAAAAAGAAAGGATTTCACCTTGACTCTGAAAAACTTAAAAACATATCTTCAAAATAAGATTAGGTGAAGATCTCTATGTCCCTTTCATTTTAATAGAAAGAAAGTATGTTTAGGATAATCTTGATAACTTTATCTCTTCTATTTGGTTTTAAATTTACTAATTCGCTCAAGGTTGATCCCTAGAATTCAAAACCCCTATAAAATCTTCCCCATATGTGAAGCTATATAGAAGATTAGAAGAAAATTAGTTTCAGAGTATACTTAAAAATTATGACAGACCTTTCTTTTAAAAAATTTAAGCAGATATCATCCCTTGTATGATACATACATATTGATTTCCCCCACTTCAAAATATTAAATATAAGACAGATGGCGAAAGGAAATTCATAATCTGATTGCCCCCATCTAGTCCAAGACAAATGGTGAAAGGAAATTCGAAATTTGATTGCCCCCATTTTGTCCAAAAAGAGATGATGAAAGGAAATTCATAAAATGATTTCCCTCATCTCAGCAAAATGAAAAAGTACTAATTGAAGTGGTGAAAGTAAATTCAATGGAAGAAGTAGATAACTTCACCGGGGTACTGAACATGCTCACTGGCAGTGAAGCAATGTCTATGATATTTGTATGGTTGTTATACATATCTACATAACATACTCTGACATCTAATTCTTTTTCCAGTAATATTTACATTCTGAACCAACAAGGGATCCCCTAAATCATATGTTACATATAATTAACCTTGATGCGAACGAAATCGATCAAAATCTGATATTTCGGCTAAAGTTATTTTGATTATCTTAAGCAAATCCAAACTCAGTTTTAAGAAAGGGAAATTTTAAATAGCCTAACCTGAGATCAAGTATTAGGTGTTTTTTGAAGGTTTTCTGAGGTTCGGTTGAAGTTCAATTTTTCTCAGTGATAAATCCCTAAAGGTGTTTCCCATAAATGCAATAATGACTCCATTTACCCAATAAAGGCACTTGGTCTACTGTTCTTCCGCGTCTCACAGGGAGACGCGATCCCCAGATGGAGCCTATGTTGGAACACATATAATACTTAACTTTTGAGCTTTACATTCTCCACTTCATGAAAAATATAATCTTTCCCAAAATGGTAACTTAGAAATAACTTTCGAATTTTAAATCAAATTCATTTTTGGTTAATTAGTAATAAGGCACGAGTGATATCTGTCGTTGATGAAGTTTTTCCATTTGATCAAACGATCCTAATATCTCCAAAGTTTTGGAGTTGCCTAATTGTTAAAGTTGTAAATCACTAAAGGTCACTCTGAAGCTTCGTGCTTTGGGCATTTTGATAAGTCGTAACGATAAAAACCCCGAAACCCGAAAGTGTATGTTCGTCACTTTTCCAAAACCTTTAAAAGACATGAGTCGTAGTACACGTGTATCTTTTGAATTCTTCCCTAAGTTGACATGTGGCACCCATTTTTGACATTTTTGTTTGGAGATTCATACATTTCCAAGTAACACGTGGCACTTCCCTTTTCTCGACACGTCATCTAGAATGACATCATATGTGACACGTCACTATGGGAGATGACCCTTCGGAAGTATAACAAAGAACTAATTTACAAATAAACGAAGCACCAAAATGCCGAAGAATTAAACTTTAATTAATTAAGTAAATCATGATCAAGAGATAATTTATGACTTCGCACTTCGGGGTTCAGACGTTTACCCTTCATTGTATCCCAAAATATTCGAATTTATGAAACACTTAAAGTTAAATATGATTAATTAAGGCTTAAAATCTATTACTAGATAATTAATCACTTCGTGGTTTCATCTTTCGGGGATTTCCCCTCAATTTACATTTAAAATTCCCGAAGTTTGAAATCCCAAAACACTTGAAGTTAACACACCTTTTTAAACATGATTAATTAGGGTTTTAAAAGTGATTATCTAGGGATTAACCTTTGTATATTTAGGATTCAGAAAAATTTTCACTCTGTCTCATCTAAAAATCCCTAACACGAACCGCTGAATATTAATGGAATTTATGAATAATTAATGGTAATGATTTTTAACATAGATTGCGGATCGCCAGGTAGACTTTTCCATTAAATTTAATAAATTTGTCGTCAGTAAAGCTATACTAGAATCAATGCATATGATGTGAATAAAAACACTTCGATTTTGAACTCATTTTCACCCTCCACAAAGTAGCGAGTTTTATCTGATTGAGAAGCTCACGCAATTCCTCTGCAGTAGAAATCGCATTTTGCTATCTCAATATCATGGCACCATGAAAAATGATGAAGAATCCTGATGTGGTTGGAGAGGTTACAAATACAAATGTGGATGTTTTGTCAGACACTACGCCATGAGACATAGACTTTGTTTAATCTTGGACATAGGTGTTCGAGGTTCTGAAAACATGAGATCATAAAATGTCCATAAGATTTTGGTGATGAAGAAGATGATACTCATGAAGTTAAACTAAGATATATAGCTTAGTCAGAGCTACACAAGATAGTTGCACGACTGAGACTCATGCCATATAATCATATGATAAGCCAGGCCTTGAAAAACATCGACGTCCAAACCAGGAGCATCATCAACCACCAAAAGGTTGTCGTTGGTTCTTTCCAACCGAAACACCTCCAAGTAATGTATAAGTTATCTACCAATCCTAAAAATAATTATAATGCTACATTTATGTTGGAGTTTGAGAAAAAGGAATGCATACAATACAACAAGAGTTACCCCAATATAATTAGGTCCTGGTGGGGGTACCCAGAGAAGTTCAAGGCCAACGCTCATGGTATGTATTCCACAACGTCGTTGGAAGTTCAAATGATTTACGTAGCCATGATGCTCTGTATATTATTCGGGAAGAATATTTCTACTCATTTCCCGGTGGAGTGGGTATCTATCATGCACGAGGTGGTCGAGGGATACACTTTTAATTGGGCCAAAATGTTGTCAGACAACTTGGCCAAAGAAATTACTGAATACAAAATGGTGAAATCAAAGGGGCAGCCCGCCCCTTTATATATGTCTGTGTATGTCATGGATGCCATCTGTTCAATGACTCCTTTCCCATTGATGAATTGGAGATGGACCCCGACCAGTGTAGAGCCTATTCACTTTTACCATTCTAAGTTGTGGGAGGAAAAATCCAAGGATTTGTTCTACGAAATATGTCACAATGTAGTGGTCCCTATTTATATATCCCTATATGGTCACCCACCCCCTCGAATTTCAGATAGAATTATGGGGAATCTTGACAAACTAGCAGATTGGTTCATTGAAGAAAACTTCTCTTATATCATGGTTTTTAGATGCTTAGTTCCTCCCCATGCTCTCCCATGATTTTTACCAGACCAAATGGTATGTAGAGAAGTAGCTTACCAAATAGTAATGGGAGGCATCAACAAGGAGCTGAAGGAAGCCCGGAAAAAGGTATGGCCGACCTTCCCTATTTAGGTTGGTATGTTTTCACTATTGGATTTTGGTCACTCCAAAGTGGAGGTTTTGGCTTTGGAATATGTCAAATTGGTTGATATCGAATTCAAAAGGCACGACCCACAAAAAATCATGGAGAACCACCTGGCCCAATTCGACATGAAAAGATATGTGCATGAAAACTCCCCATATGATGAAATATTCAGGGGAGTTAGGTCTTATGTGGAGGTACTGAATAGATTCCAAACCTTTTCCCCAGATCAACAAGTTAGTTTCCTCAATTTCCAAAGCCACAAGAGAAAAAAATTGTCGAAAATACTACAAGGAGAATTGATAGCCACTCCTCCTACACATGAATCTATACCTCTAAGTTTTGAACCAAGGTACTCTGGTAAACAAAACATTGAGGAAACCCCAAAGAGATATGAGGTTTTGACTCAAGAATTAGAAGCCCCATTATCAAAACATCTAAGCCCCTAGGCCCTAACTCATCTCAAAGCTTACCTAAATCAAGGACAAGATGCAGCTCCTTCGACACCAGCCACACCTGCCGCCAATATAGTAGAGAAACAACCGTCTACGAAGATCGATACTCCTATTACTTCATTGACACCTCTATAGTCTAGTTTTGGAAATCCTAGTTCCGAATTCATTTTTGTAGGTGATCTCACCCTAATATTGCCCGAAGAGATGCCTCCTTCGGATTTATTCTTTAGCAAGAAACAGAGGGCCATCATCAAAAGAGAATCAAAACAAAAATACGGGGTAATGACCAAAAGGCAGAGGATGTTGTATGACGAAAATAATCACGATGATTTAGAATTCGCAAAGAAGTTGCAGGTTCATTGGGTGCCTTTTCCACTACAAATCAATGGTCTGTGGAGAATTTGGCAGAGAAACTAAGACATAAAATCTTATTGGTCGGGTAGTTTCAAGATCAAATAATGACCATGGAACAGACTGTAAATAATAATATGAGCCAAGACTTTGAACAAATTAGGGCTTACGATCGACTACAAATCCAACAGCTGCAGGCCAACTTTGAAGAACTCCATCAAAGTGCACAAACTGACTGCAGATTGGTCACTCAACGTGATGAAATAATAGAACAATTATGAGCTATATTGAAGTTGACCGAAGGTATCTCGATATACATTCCAACCTTCCAAATTCAAGCGTTGGAAATAAACAAAAAATTGGAAATGGCCCCGCAGGATCTTTTTATGAAGGTTGATGCCATCCAAAAGTGCTATCAGGAAGTAGACCTTTCTCTGAAGGATGTCTATATCAAGGAAAGAGAATCTTTCTTAGTGCAAGCTAATTTTCAAGAAGCCATCATGTTAGCACATAAAGATAATATCCATGATTGTCCTCGTCTTTCCCCTTCTAAAATAATCATAGGTGATATGGCCTTGAAGGTGTGGAAAATGAATTTGGTAGAGAATAAGAGATTAGCCAGGGAAGTAAAGGATGTTTTTCAAGAAGCGCTATCATTATTAGAAAAATAGATTGATTGATTTTGAGGGAAGTAGTATCGTGGAGGCCCTCAGAAAATTGATATTGAAATGAATCAACAAAACTCCAGAAAGAGCAAAGAGGAAACTCTGGCAACCATCCAGGAAATGAGCCAGATCGACCTTCTTAAAATAAATAAATGTCTAGTGAACCCAAGTTCACAGTTCCAGGCCTTATCTCAAGAAGTGAAAAGAATCCAAGAAAGGGTACCTCAAGTGGAAAGGAAATTATACACTTTTGAGGTGAATGAAACAATTGAGCCATCAAAGTTGGTGGTGGAATTTTTAGATAGATGAAACCAATGCATTGAGCATGGAAAAGCAAGCACAATTGTGAGTAGGTAAGAAAATGTCATTACATTACTGAACATAGCTGGAAGGAAAAATGGCAACAAAACCACAATGGCTAAGACATTATGCCGAATTATTAAGAAGACCAGACAACAGATGTGTCCAACCTAAAGGAATGAGGAAAAAAAAAAAAAAATCCAGCAGGTGAAGAGACAGAAGAAAATGCCACCAAAGCTCATCGTATTTTACACACTACTATCTTATTTCTTAATTATGCTATTTTAATTGAACATTTTAAGAAGTGCAACCATTTTGAGTTGTGACAAATTTTGTATAAATACATAGATTTAAGATCTATTCAAGGTTGCTTCTTGCCAGATGTAATAGAGAAAACTCTCCTTTTTAAGTATTAATAACAAGTGCAGACATAGATTCCAAATTCTGTTCAGTTTGAGTTATGTCTTTGTCCTGTATTTCCATATCTTTGAATTTCCTTATGTAATTCCTTGATAAATGATTGATTGCAATTTAGTATCACAACTACTGTAATCATATTATCTTAGTAATTCGTTAAGTAAGCAATTTTTCCTCTGTAATTTCTGTAAGTAATACAAGACCTGCAAGCTACATGAATTACCACATTTTATATTCTGTTCAAGGGCACACTATCCACTTTTCTTCTACTACAACAAGGTGAGACTCTTCAGTAATTGATGTCTTGCTTTGTTTAACATTTTTGTAAGTTTCTCCCACACCATTCGATATTATAATTGTGACTCAGACAACGAAATATGACCTTTGTACTGTCCTATTATTAATTTCATTTAAGGATCTTTTATTATATAATTAAAGGTAGAAAAAACACTTTTTTAAAATAGTCTCTTTAAATTTTCCTAATTCCTGACATTACTCTTTCAGCCTTAAGTTTAATCTCAGGAACAACAACAACCACTCATGGAAGAAAATAAGAAGTATGGCTTCAAAGATTGTGTTCATGAATTGGTTTTGAGAAAAGAGATATGAAGGTAAGTTGTGACAGTCAAAGTGCAATATTTTTGGCAAAGAACCCTGCTTATCATTCAAATACTAAGCACATTGATGTAAAATACCATTTTGTAAGAGACATGGTGGAAAGTAACAAGGTGCTAGTGGAGAATGTAGACACGTTGGAAAACATATCAAAATATTTCACTAAGTATGTGAGTGTTGTGAAGTTCTCTTGGTTCAGAGAGGCAATGGGAATTTCTGCCCTGGGTCTGTGAATGAAATTTCAAGAATCTCATGTTTCAACAATGAAGACAACAAGTGGGAGAATGTTGGGTTGTTATATTCTTTGCAGTTAAAGTCGAAGTCGAGGTGGATCGACAACAAGTCGAAGTTGAGGTAGATCGACAACGAGTTGAAGGTCTAGGGATTCAACCAGGTGAAGTCTAAGTTGACAATATGACGACAATTCAATCGACAAGAGGTTGAGGTGCAGGTGTGAGATGACCGACTAGATACCGAATGAAGGTCGACTGGTAAACCCAACTTGGAGTCGACTGTAGTAGAATCCTGGGATTTGTAGGAAATGGTATGCATGGATCTGTAACCTTTTTTGGGCACCAATATTTAGGGTTTTCCTATTGTAAATCCTATAAAGAGGCATGTTGTAAGGCCGTAAAGGATAATGAAAAATATGCCATTGCATGTGTAAATCGTAGGTTGTTGGTCATGAATATGTAAGTCGAATTGGCTACAGGGTTGTTCTTGCTTGTGCAAGAGGGTATGATGTCAATTATGTCTTAGGTGTGGACCAAGGATAGACATGTAACCTTTTATTCTGAATGAATAATAAAACAAGAGAGAACAATGCTCAAAGGAATGTTGGTTTTCTCAGTTAAGGGTTTCCAGGGTAAAACCTTGTTGTATTGTGTGATTGCTTATGTAATTTTCTTTATTGATTAAATTCTTCTTCTCTTCTGCTAGGATTAGTGTGGAAGTGCCATGCATTTCCTAACAAAATGATGGGGGATCTGAAGATAATTTTTCCTCCTATCTAGTTAATATTGGTGAACCAACACAAGATAGTACCAATTTCACGATTGTTAAGGGCACCTGAATATAAATGGGGTGTGCAATATAGTAGACTTTGAATTCATCAAGATCATGGATGATAGTCATCCATATTCAACATTAATGGGGCTTGAATAATCCTTTTACAATCAGGTGATTATTAATATGGATAAAAGGGAAATGATATTTGAAGTAGGGGAATTGAAGGTTACCACACTTTTGGATTCGACATAAGGAAGGAGGTATATACAACCAACTAGAGGGAATGGAATTGACAACCTGTATAATATGACTACATGGATGGATGATTACGTTAATTCAAATGTGGATGGTGCACTAAGTTGGAGAAGCATTATCTCATGTGCATTAGATTCAGAGGAAGGTTTGGAACACTAGCATAAAATAATGCATGAAGTATCAACCAGACGGTGTTCCCGGATTACTTGATCATTGTGTTGGATTGGAGAGAAGTTATGTGATGCATCCAAGTACAATGCTTTTACTGACATAGAATCTTTTGTAAAGGTGTTTGAGTTTCAGATAATCGAACAACAAATATTTTTGGCATTAAATGTTGTGTTGAAGGATACTCTAGCCAGATTGTGGGCTTCACTTAAAGAAGGAATAGAAGACTGAAAACAGTGTAAAATATTAATGAAAGTTAGATTTGGTACCGAGGTTGAGTATATTTCGCAGAGATATACAGGATTAAGTGACCCGATAGATGATATTGTGTAGTGCAGAGAGATATGGAGTTCAACACCAAAGGAGGAATGGACGCATAATTTCATACATACATTGGATATGATCCCCAAGAACTGGTACCTGGAACTAGAAATGCACAAAGAAACAACAAACTGGGACAAGCTAACCCAAAGGTTTAAGATAACATTTACATTTGAAAATGAATTACCATTAGTAGATGTAGCTTTCCAGGCCATTAGATACAATATTTTTTCAAGACAAGGGCCAATGGATGTAGTACATGTGTGTAGTGCACATAGAGCTTCGATGATAGTTCATGAAATATTGGAAAATTATAATGTTGGTAAAGAAGATTAGGATGAGGAACATCCAAAAAATACACAAATACCTGAAAATGAGGGGGAACGTGTAGTAGAAGGTCCAGATCTTGGATCTGTTGCATGTGCAAAACCATCAAGGACGTGTAAGGATAATATTGGGACAAAAATGAATATGAAGTTTGTGTAGATAGGCGACTACTGGAATGATGAAACTATGGAAAAGATTGTAGAATTACTGTGTGAGTATCAAGATCTATTCCCAACCACGTTTTCAGAAATGAAATGGGTAGTTGGTGAGTTAGGAGAAATGAAGATCCTTTGAAACTAGATGTTAAGCTAGTAAGACAAATACCCTACAGACTTAACTAGAAGTATAAAGAGAAGGTAAAGGCAGAGATAGATCAAATGTTAGAAGCAGGAATCATTGAACTAATAGTAGAATTAGAATGGATAAGTCCAATGGTAGTACAAGATACGAAAATAGGGGGAATCAAAATTTGTGTAGACCTAAGAAAGCTAAATTATGCATGCCTGCACGATCCATTTATGACACCTTTTAGAGATGAAGTGATAGAGAATGTAGGGGGTATGGAGGCCTACTGTGTTATGGACGGATTCTCAGGATATCAATCATATCACCAGATAAATATTGCATAGCAAGAAAAACATAAGACTACCTTTGCAGTAGAATGGGGAAGCTACCAGTAAACAATGATGTTGTTTGGGCTAAAGAATGCACCCACAATGTTTTTGAGAGTAGTTGTCACAACCTTTAAAGATTTTATTCATAAGTTCCTTGAAGTTTATTTAGATGATTGGACTATGTTTAGTCTATTAAACGATCATAT
This sequence comes from Picea sitchensis, assembly GCA_010110895.2. Lineage (NCBI taxonomy): Eukaryota > Viridiplantae > Streptophyta > Pinopsida > Pinales > Pinaceae > Picea > Picea sitchensis. The sequence continues at coordinate 13,917 of SNQJ01S0234237.1, forward strand.
AAAATTATTGAGATTAATGTTGGATAGGTGTAGACAATGCCATATTTCATTGAATTTGAAAAAA
>SNQJ01S0234238.1:0-13980 GCA_010110895.2 Picea sitchensis
ATGACTCATCAAGATGTACCAACATCATCAACTATACACCTCATGTATGTGCCAACTCATCAACTACTTGTCTCAACCATGTACCCAACATGTATCTCAACCGAAATACCTCATTAATTTCATCATCCAAATATGATTTGTAACTTTGTAATAGACCTGGTGTATATGATCACATACCTTCAAACCTTCCTTAAATTTAACAACAAGAGACTATCATTTTCATCAAACGTTTCTTTAGTCTCACATGACTAGTTTTGGATTAGTCAACAACCCTAACTTGAAATAATCATAACTATGTACCTGTAATGAATAAAGATCTGGAAATGATACACAATGTTCTTCACTGACATCCTGGTCACTCTAATTGCCTAACTGTCCTCCTCTTCATCCTAAATTCCCTATCGTCAATCTACTTCTTCTCCCACAGATAGGCAACCATCATTTCTTCATGGCCACCCTCCGACCAATAAGCCAGATTATCCCTCAGAATACCTGTCATCGGAGTCCACCCCCCTCTAAAACATAACTCACTCTAACCACCCTCCTCCGATGTATGACTGAGATCTCTCAGACTATAGGTATGATGGTCAGTATTTAAGACGAAATCTCAAAGGGCCTCCTCACCCAATGAGACCCTTTCTCATCCCATCAACCAATAAATCTTCTCCACGTAACATTTATGAACATGTCAGCTACCATGTTGGCCAACCCTTCATCATCATGACGTCACTCTCCCTTATTAACCTTGTTCAAATGGAACCCCATACATGTAATTAGAGTTGGCACCCTAGACACATGGTGCTACCCAACTCTACCACCTGGCTTCACACATGACACTCATGCCATGTCACCTTTCACTCCCCCAAAGCACCAATCACCTTGAAACTTAGCACCATCACCACTCGACACATGGAAATCCCACTTGGACTTACATGGTTTACACGTCATCATTGAGAACTTGGAATTCCCCTATAGGTGTTGACACCTTTCCACTGAGTAATGGTTGATGTCATACTTGTCAACACAGCATCACCTTCCCTCTTGGCCTCACCTAGGAGAGACCAACCGAGATCTATGGTTGAGTTTTCTCTCCCCTCTCTCTGACCAATGATTAATATTTTAAGTGATCACGTGTCTCGATCAACCATCATGTTTCTCTGCCTCACCTCCCCGAAAGATCAATGACTCGTGTTGATATATCATAGCCTTCCCCATCGAAGTCTCATTACCACCTTGTCCTCAAGCACTCCGACGAATGTTCCCTATGACGAAGGGCCAATATTTACTCTCCCCACCAAGTCAATGGTTGACATTCATCCCGATTCAAAACATGAATTTTTCCAAAGCTACAAGGGCTGAAGATCAATGAACCAGAGTAACCCACATGCATGATCAACAACTACTGAGCACTAATGTTTAAACGATCATAATTTTTTCTACATGTGTCAGAATGTGTCTCATGATACCTCATTGGAAAGGTATCAGACATAGGAACGTTTTTGTATAGGTATCCATGCCAAACAGGTGATAGAAGATGCCAAAAAATGAAGAAAATGGAAGACCATGAATTCAGAGGAAAAAATGGCCATACCAACTTCCAATAGTTATATCCAGAACTACGGGAAACAAAATCATGATCAAGAGGACTCAATGGAAATATGAAGGAGAGAAGAACAAAATGGCATGGTAAATGTTGGCATTCGAAAAGAGAAAATCCTCTGAAAATTCAAAACACAGAGCATACCCGAATTTAATAAGAAAGTGGGTTATGCATGTTAAAGCAATCACGTTTGAAGCCACAAGAGACGAAATTGCACCTATTAGAGAATGAAGAATGGTTGAGACAAAGGATAATAATTATGGGATGATCTTAGTGAACAAAGAAATGCCCATAAACATTTTGAATAGAATAAGAAGACAAAAAACTTAGAATCAATTATTTTTAATGAATAATATTTTGTAAATTGCTTCATGGAAAAATAATCACTCAGGAGTCCTTTCAGATTCTCTTTGTAATTCCCATACGTTTCTTTTTGAAAATACAAGAAAATTTTAAGAATGAAATAATAAACTGAAATAAAAAGAAATGAAGAATCACTAGAATTGAAGAGTCTCCCTCTTGTCTTATAAAAGAGCACTCGTAGGATGTAATATGAAATTTTTCCCATTGTATAGACAATTGATACTCTTATTTCTGAGTATATAAAGAGCAGAAGATATTTCTGAAGTCATAATTGTTTGCAAATGTTTGTGGGACTATTCTATACTTGTATTTGTTGATTAATTTTTTTTATTCTTGATCATATGAACTATTTGTGTGCTTAGTATTCAGGATTCTTATGTTGTTGTGATTTATTATGAGTGCATTGATGATGTTATATATTTCCTTTTCAACTATTTGAGATGATTTCTAAAATAGTATTGTGCTAATATGTTTGGGTTGTCATGAACTATTTTTGTGGTCTAGATATTAGCTTTCACTCTACTCATTCTTTTAGATTTTCTATCGAGATAGGTTAGAATTAGTTAAGATTAGATTAGTTTCCTTTTAATTAATTTAGCCTTAGGATTATTTAGAACTTTTGGGGGATAGTTCATTGTTTTTCCCCTTTTCTTATTTTAATTCTGAGTGGCAACGAGGCCCATAAACTCGTAGGAAACGCTACACCAAATGAGAGTAGGTCTGATTGGGACCTACCATCGGGTGTTTTCCCTCATATTCTTGACAGGCCATTCAGACCCGTCAACACAGTGTAATAGCCAAGTAATTTAATGGACATGTAATCAATTGTATCATTTAAACCTCTTCACAACAATTCCATAATCAAGAATGGATAGTAAGATTAGATGGTTTTGAAAACTCATTAAAAAAATGGAAGAAATTTGTTAAAATGGATTCAAATCTCATATTAAACAAAACTATTAGTAAATTATGCACATTTTTCATGTAATATAAATAAAAGGAAAGAGGTATTAAGCTCCAAATTGTAAATATCAAGAAGTAGCTTCAATCTCCTTTGCCAACTAAGTTGTTTTCCCTAGTCACTTGTATGTATCAAGTGATATATAGAACCCATGTCCATATATTTAGTAACCATTGAAAGATGAAGTGTCATTTTGCAAGATCCAAGAAATAATATGATTGAATTTACAAAAACACAAACAACACAAACACATGGAAGATAATTTAGCCAAGGAAATATTATAATGACTACTTTACTACTTTAAGTACTAGTTGCATTGTTGCTTCTAAAACATGAACTAAATTCAGGTACTAGTTGCATTGTTGCTTCTAAAACATGAACTAAATTCAGGTACTAATTGCATTGTTGCTTCTAAAACATGAACCAAATTCATATTTCACCCAAAAACATTTTTCATCCAATGAAATATTCTATAACTCCATGAAATAAACCATCATATTCACCCATAACATTGCTAATCATGATGAAATAAACCATCATATTGTTTTAGGCCAACTTTATCACTATTGCACTTATTTGATTATATTTTCTTGATTGATCATATTTTGAATTTATTGTGACACCTAATAAAATAAATAAACTTAAACTTGTTGCAGTGCTTATTAGATGATAACAAGGCTTCCAACCTCTCACATATGTTGAATATATGCTTCTTATACGCATATCAAGTTATTTTCTGCTATTAATTTGGGTTAATTATATCATAAATAACACACTTATGTTATCTTTAAGTTATATTAGATTATCACACATAATGTTTTGGTATTAATTAGCATATCTAGTCACACTTAGTTTATCTCCTTATGTGAAGTATTTCCATAATACCCAAAACACATTCATAAAAGGTCTTTTTCTTGATAATTTTTTTATTAAAGCATAACAATGCATATCTTGAGCATATCTAGTCACACTTAGTTTATCTCCTTATGTGAAGTATTTCCATAATACCCAAAACACATTCATAAAAGGTCTTTTTCTTGATAATTTTTTTTATTAAAGCATAACAATGCATATCTTGAGCATTGCTCAAGTTAAGTATTCCATTTCATATATTGGAAAATTAAACTAAGTGTTGTAGCTCAAACATACCACTTTCTTTTCTACTTGGATGATAACTAGGAAGTGTACCATATAGTGGGAAAACATCCTTCTTCCAAAGGAAATTCATGAAATAAGAATTTAGGATAAAGAAGGGGAGAGCGTCATAAATGATAATTGACAAAACATCCACAGTGAACCACACCAAATGATTCACCACTTCAACAACTCCACTCACAATTTTTTGTTAAAAAACTATGTTGTATTCCATCACTTTTCTTCTCCATATTGCTAAAAGTGTCAAACTCATAATATTTGTAATGCCTCGGGTATTTTGATAAACATTCTATGGATCTTCCCCTTAGTAAATTTGTACCTGTGTCATTTGAGAAACATCGTTTAAGTATCAAAGTTATTGTAGGTAGAATTTTATGTATATCCCCAACCATCAATAAAATGGAGATATTTTAGCATGTTTTAGTTTCATGAGATATGTTTAAACTAATATGTTCATGATTTATTCATAGTACATTTTTCTTAATCAAATTTACTAAAGGATCAGATTTAGCATCTACACTCTCAAAAAAAATTAAATGGTGTTTCCTCTTTAAATCCTTTATATTCACATATAAGTTTATATATATTATGGTATAGGATAAAGGAGCATAACATTCACATATAAGTTTATATATATTATGGTATAGGATAAAGGAGCATAATGGATAAGGAACCTTGTGTGAATGTGATCAAGGATTTATAAAGGTGCTAATATTCTCTCCCTTCTTCAAATATTCAAAAACGTAGTGACAATGCTCTTAAAAAAAAATGTTTTAAGGAATTTAAGGGTCACCCTTTTTATCAGCTGAGGACTATTCTTCCAAGCCTAGGGTGCAGAGGTTTTAAACCTCTAGTGAATGCCCTAGACTCATCTCCCTTCAAGGTACATATTGGGGGACAACACTAAGAAAATATGCTATCATGAATTAGAAAATTTAACAATGGTAAGGTGAGAACCATCAAATATTCAAACTGATTGATCATGGTTAACACCTAACATTATGCTATAATTATGAGGACAAGGACCTGGTTTAGGAAAATATTTCTCATGGGGAGGAATATTTTTTTCTTGAAATGATACCATCAACTATTGATGTCAACCATGGAATTATTTTGTTTATTTTCATAATATCCAATAAGGTCAAAAGGTGTGAAAGGAAACACAAGGTGGATATATGATATGTTGATCGGAAAGGCTAATGGATCTATCATAATAATCAACAATCAACAGTTTAGCTCACTACCTTCACCTCTATACATCAAGGGTTTAAGGCTAATGGATATATAGCTTAATTAAGTACCTTAGATAGTGATAAGAAAATGGCTTTGCCATTGAAAAAGAGAAATATCTATGTAAGAGGGAAAATTTAAGCCCTCACCACATAGTACCAAACAACCATATATGTGAGGTATTCCATCATTGTGCTTGAATATGTCACCTTTTTTTGTTTCTATATAGAAATATTAGGATTTGTGCCCCCTTTTACTAATGTCAATGTTATGTAAATAGTTAAAAATTATTTCTAGATAGGTTCTACAACTCATAATTTATTTCAATAAGATTTTGAGAAAACTATGATAGAGAAATGAAAGAATTCTGGCTAAAAATATTTCAAGCCACGTTAGTGATTGAGTCTAGCAAGGAAGAAGATGGAATATATGGTAAGACTAGCATGTACATTAAATAAGAAGGAAAAAAACATACATTGTATATTAGCCGAACCAAATTCATCAAAATTCTTTTGAAAATTTCCTAGTACAATCTGCAATTTAAGATCTCGACAACAAGAAAATAAGCTCCAGTTAACAAAGGACATTTGTAGGCTAGATATAATAAAGGGAATTTGTATGCAAGGTATAAATAACAATAGTAACAAGGTGGAATTGAGCAAAAAAATGGTAAGATTTTCAATTATATTCATACATCACCAATGTAAATAGAGTATTACTATACACAACATATGACCCAAAGACTAATAATCACATGCAATTTAATGTTGATACTAAGAGGGGGGTGAACCAATATCAAATACAATTTAAAAAAAAAAACAACTTATACTTAAATCATTCAATTATATCCAATGAGCAAGGAAAAATAGTATAAGAGTTACACCAATACACCACAATAAACCATGCACAATATATGAGAAATAATCAATAGTTATTGTTCAAGGGAAGTAATGACTTCCAAAGGTAGCTACAACTTCCAAATATAAAGGGAGGGATAAACCTCCAAAATTAAGATACAATCATCCAATATAAAGATAATTTTTACCTCTCCATCCTTTCCCCTTCCTTCCACCCAAGAATATATGAGAGATAATAAAACTTTACATTAAATTATCACCATCAACCAACCATCACATAGAACCTGGTAATGCTTCCTGAGACTTCTTCAAATTCTACAATTCTTCAATTCTTGTAATACTCTGATCCTATAGATAATATTACTCAATGTATTCTCTAAAACCCCTCCAAGTTTCACTCCTTGAATCCTCCCAAAAAAGGAGTTATAGAGAAAATGATAGATCTTATTCAATTATGGTTTATTCAGGAGAGAGAACTTGTACAACATGCCCTATGCTCAATTTTTAACATCATATGTTGAAATTTTTACACAGGAAACTACATCCCGTACTCTTTCCAATTCAATTGGTTTCACTTCATTTTGATTCTCTATGATGATTTTATGATTGTTTTACCCGGAACACATGTTTATGAATAGCTTTAGGACTAGTCAAAAACCCTATCTTCCACATAGTGTATCTCCAAAATTGTAGTGAATAAAGAGATGAAATTTTTACCAAAGGTACCTAGATATGTATTCTCAATACCATACCAATTTCACCATATGAATCATTGTAGAAAAAAAGTTATAGCGAAAATGGTAAGATGACCTGCAAATAACATACCTTAGAACACATCACCAAAAGACTTCATCCTCCCTTGAAATCTGGCCTTCTTTACTTCACATTTCCTCTAAAATTTGAATTATATCTCTTTGTTCATTAACAAACTTGTGTGTGTTGAAAAATGAATGTTTAATGGGATGTATTTATACCCTTTATTTCACTTCATTTTAACATTAGGGTCAACCTGCCACTTTCTTATTTTGTAATTATTTTCTTTAATTATCTTCAGGGTTGACTTGTACTTCCTTCTTCAATTCACTTTGTCATATTCAAAAATCCATTTCTCCTCAACCATGAGGATCCATGTGGCGTACCATCTACCACCGGAAACAACATGATGTATACTATCCATCCATGGGTGTTGTATTTGCATGTGCACTATCCTTCATGTCCAAATACCTTCATCAATCTTGTGGTCCAAAACCAATGACTAGGGTTGACATCAATGACAACAACAATTCTTCCAACAATATCCCCCTCTATCATTGATGGCAACACTCGTGCTCCCCCTGTCATCATGATCCCAATTTCTCTCCCCCTTTGACATCAATGGCAAAGGTTGGGGTTGCTCCCCCTGAGTTCAATGGCATAAGGTGACCTTCTTCTATGGGGCTTCTCCCCCTAAACATGTGGCACTCAATAATAATTCATCCTTATTTTTGGTCTTTGGGAATTTTTCTTCCTTTGAAGCATTTTGTCTGGCTTATGTATTCTCTCTCTTCTTCATGTCTAGGATGTATATGTTGTTTGGTCTTCTTGTTGTAGTTACAACCAATCTTCCTGAGTTGTTTTCTCTGATTTTATATTTTCGAGAGTCAAACATAAGAGTGTATCCTTGATCGCATATTTTGTTGACATTGAGGATATTATGCTTTATATCTTCAACCAATAGGAATTTTCATGCTTTTACATTTTCACTTCCAAGCTTTACAGTTCCTTTTCCAAGTATTTTGGTAGATGAGTCATCTCCAAATGAAACATTTCCACCCTTTTTCTTCAAATTGACAAATTTTCTTTGATCTTCGGTCATATGAGATGAGCACCCACTATCTATGAACCATTCATCTTCTTCTTTGCATTCTTTAGCGACCAATGTTATTCGACAATTTTCATTGTGTGAAATTTCTTTCCTTTTCCATGTTGTAGTTGGTATAGGGACATTTGGCATACGATTATCTTCCTTCATCTCTTTGCAATCTCGTGCTTTGTGAAAAATATTATTGCACTTGTAACATACAATGTTTTGATCCATTAATGGGTCAAATGGATTATAATTTTTTTTGATAGGTCTACGAACATTTCCATATCTATTATTTTCACCATTCATGTAGCTTGCGTAGTTATTCATTTCATTGATTCTATAATTGATTGCCTTGTGTCCAAAATTTACAAAAGTATAACAATGTCCAAGAAAGAAATTTTGATACCTGAGAGTAAGTGATGTTCTTTGTGGTGTAGTCCATCTAGGTTCACGATTTATTCTTCTCTAGTTTCCTTCATAATGATTTCTTTCATACCTGATGGGAGAGGATCTTCTTGATGTTTCATTCCTTTTGAATTCTAGTATTCATCCTCTTCATCTTCCTTCTCTTGTTTTGTTGTCTTCAAACTGTCATTGTGTCCTAGTCCTGTCTTGTTGTTTGGATATATTTGACTGCGAAGGATCTCATCTAATTTTTTAGTGGTTTTTTCGAACTTCTTCAACTTTTCTATTGTCAATAATATCTCCCATTTTGTGTGATCCAATTCTTCTTTCAATTTCTCATAATCTTCTAATTGTTCCTTCAAGCTACCAGTGGTCTTTTCAAGCCTGTAATTCTCTTCTTCACAACTACTCAATTCACCTTTTAGTATTATGTTTGTGTTTCTAATATTGTTATTTTCAATTTCGACATGCTTTAACTTTTCGATATTCTCATCTGCTTGTTCACTCTCTACATTGTCTTTGTATCCCCAAAAGGAATCAAGGTTGGTTTCTTCATCTGAATCTTCTTTAGAAATGATTTTTTCTTCTTTAGAACTCTTGTGATCATCATCCTGGGTTTCTTGGGTTATGAAGAGGACTTCTCTTTCATCATTATATTCTTCATCACTCTCATCTGAAGACATGTCATCATCCTTGGAGTAGAAGCTCTTTTTATTGTTGAGACTTCTCTTTTTATAGTAGAATTTTTCAACAATATGTCCTATTCTACCATAGTTAAATAATTTGAGGGGAGACTTACCTTTGTATCTTCCAGTTCCCTTCTGGAAACTTCTTACGAAATTTGTTATTTCTTCATCAAGGTCATTATGCTTGTCTTTTGTCTTCTTTATGGATTTAAAGGCTACTTCATTGTTTAGCTGGTCCATTTTTGTACCTATTCTCATTTCATATGCTACACAAGACCCATGTAATTCATCCATTATCATTTTGGTCAAGTCCCTAGTTTCTTCAATGGTGGAGACCTTAGCATCATACCTCAAGAGAAGTGATCTCAACACTTTTTGTACAACCAAGGATTCATTGATCTATTCACCTAATCCTATGATAGCCTTAACAACTTCATCAAATCTAATAAAATAGGTTGCAATATATTCCTTTTCATCCATATTCAAATTTTCAAATTTTGCTTTGTCGTTGAAGCTTGACCTGCTTAACTTTTGGATCACCTTCATAGATACTCTTGATTTTGTCCCATACCTCTTTAGCAGTGTTGCAACCCATCACTTTGCTAGAAATGGTTGGTGCCAATGCTCCTATAATAACATGTCTAGATTTTGAATTACAACTCATAAGCTTCTTTTCATTTGGATCAGTTGGAGCATTATTTGGGATTAGATAGCCATTTACAACTGAGTACCAAATGTATACTCCCAAATCTGTTAGGTAATTTTTCACTCTATCACTCTAGTATGAATAATTGCTTCCATAAAATCGTTGAATCCCATTTGAAATGTGCTCATGGTCATCCATCTTTGCTCAGAATTTTCGTTCCAGTGGTTAAACTATTCTAAAGGAAACCTACTATGATACCAATTGTTGATACTGAGAGGGGGGTGAATCGGTATCAAGTACAATTTAAAAAATTCCTCCATCTTCTGATTTTGAAGTTCATCTTTGATTGTATCATGGATTGAGTACATGAAGCTATCGTTTTTCAGTCCCTGATACCATGGTTGTGCTACAAAATTTTTGGGAATATTTACCTTTGTCGTTTCTGGAACTAGTGGGATATGAGGTCTTTGAACAACAATCTCCTCTTTCCTGCTAATTTCCTGCATCATCTCTTTTACAGTGTTGGCTAGGATATCTAACTTCATTTCTAAATATGTCATTCATTTCTTTTATGTTATGGCCTTTTCCTCCGCTCTTAGCTTGGACCTCTTGTTCAGTAGATTAGCTTCTATGTCAACTACAACATTTTTCATTTCCTCAAGGGTTGCGGTGTCTCTTTCTCTTAACTGGAACGTCATTTCTGGATCAAAGACATCTGGGTAATGCAGTTGAGCTAAACCAGGAGGTGGCCTTACATCTATGGGTATTGAATGATACACCTTATTGAACCTAGTTGAGAACTGTTGTACTGTCTCCCCTGGATTTCTTTTCAAGTGGTCATACTCTTCTAGGATGAGGAAAACATTTCCCATCATCACCCACCAATCTAACAAAACTTGCATGAACTAATGAAAATTTATGATGCTTGCAGCTGGAAGGTTTTTAAACCAACTTTTAACTTTTCCTTGCAAGGACAAGGAAAACATCCTGATATAGACATCATCATATTCAACCTCATAAAGGTCAAGGAAATATTCAAACCTCTGGATGTGTTTTTTAGCAGATATATTGGCATTCTCTCCATCAAATCTAGGTAGCTTATTCTTATAATTGGTAGGGAAATCATGGAGAACAAGAGGCGAATCTAGGAGATTGTATCTGTCTAAGATCTTTGCAGATATAGGAGGTAAAGAAAGGGACTGATGGTTAACTGGAATTTCAACCATGGGAGGAGATGAAGCATGAGATTTGTGTCTTATTGGGCTATTTACAAATATGGGAGTATATACCATAGCTATAGGTAAAGGTTGAATCCTTTGAGGTTCTTTGGCTTGATCATGCTCATTATGAGCATCAACAATTAATTCTTGACTAGGATTGTAATAGGAGAGAATACAATTATAGATAAATCCAACGATATCTTGGATACAATTTGAGTTTGAATACCTGATATTTTCAGGTTGCCTTGCCATGTTTCAAGTTCTTCCTCTAGTGGAGTCCTCGAATTGGAATTGATCTGGAGATTAGAGTCGCCAGGTGAATGATCTCATCCTTCTTATGTCTTGTCATTGTCCACCATCAGTGATCAGATCTGGAACTTTGAAGTGTACTACTGGGGAAAGTCCCCAGTATGGTCGCCATTCTGTTAGCACTCTATAATTTGCCCAAGGCTATGAAGGAAGTCATAGCGGAAACATCAAAACCACTTCGAGTCTTGGATATAGCCCTCCAAGACTCAGAGAGGGATTTCTATGTCTGATATAACTTTGTTTGAAGAGGATATTAGGCCAGCTATACAAAACATGGGTTTGTTTATGGATTTTGAATTGGTTTGGTTGAGACATAAAAAGGACCATTGGGAAAAATGGAGTCAAAGATCAAGATGATTGAATGAATAAATAACAAAGACATATATAACCAGGAAAGATAGTCACATCAGCGGATTCTTATCATTTGTAGGATGGAGAGAGGAAAATATTAGGAATCATTTCAAATGCAGAGAAAAGCTTATCTGAATTATGCATTCAATCTTCAAAAGAAAACATAAACATTGTCTTTAAGCCAGATCAGGGATTCCATGACAAATCCTGAGCATACTCTTCTTATAAGCAATGGGGAAATATGAACGATATGATAAACAAGAAAATAACAATTTACATTAGAAGCACTACACCACAGAAAAATGACACAAGAATCTAGAAATAAAGTCTTTGTATCCATTCATTACAGTCAATTAAAACCTGTGAGCATTTTTTACATTTTTGGTCATCCAAAGTCCCACACCTCTTTTCTTAAAAGTCATAGGCTTTATAGACTTTACATAATAGTTCAAGATCCTATAAAAATGGATCTGAAATACTTAAAATAGAATAAAATCAAAACTAGTATGATATGTCAAATCTAGTCCCAATTTAAGGGTCAAACCCTTATCAACTAGATCTTCAACAATATTCGATCACATTTAACACTATCTGATATCTTCAATAACGTTCAAAATGATGACAAGCCATTTCAAAATCCTATTTTGACAAATAAGCAATTTTTGACCAAAAATTGAAAAGCCACTTAACCTTCTTGCCTTACCATCTGCCTCAAAAGCTGGGAAGTGATGATGATTTGTATTCATTTAATTTTTATCTTTTGTTTGGAACCCCTTCCAAATGATCTGAAACCAAAAATCTTCAATCTGAGAAAAAAGATGAACATTTTGTTGTTTTCTGCTCTTTCAGTGGCTTACAGATATAAAACAGAGTCTTTCGATAGCTAACAATGCCTTGAGGAAAACGAATAAGATGTAGAAACCGCAGGCTTATAAAAACTTCACAATACTTCAAAAACTAGAATTCTTTCAGAGCTTTGAGCCTAAAGGTTTTTCATTTAGATTTTCTGCAGCATCTGCTAGATCTTTTAAGCCAGGATGTGCTATGAGCTTGGCATATTTGAGCACCAATTTAGTTTTCAAACATCTGACCCTCTTGTATAACTTCTTTTTTTCTTTAATCATTCTTTGATTCCTTTTTTCCAATTTAATATGCATTTTAGCAATCCTTTTGAAACAATCTCTTACCTCTTATGATGTATGTTTGATAGACTCATTTTGGGATTTAACCACCCTTTCTAGAAGTCTTATCTCCCTAACTTCCTTTTCAAGCTTTTTGATATTTCTTGATGTTGACTTCTCTACTTTGCTTGTTGATGCTTCAAGAATCTCCAGGCCTGGAACCTCTGGTGAAAAATGTGTTTCTTCAAGAGTAGCTTGCTCGGGAACCTCTCCTTCTACTGACTCTAAATCCTCCTCTGAATCTGTATAAGGAAGATTCGGGACATTTTTGTCGGGGGCACTAGCTTTCCCTTCTGAAGCTTGACTGAAATCAAGCTTCTTTTTATCTCTCTTGGACTTATAAGAAGAAGTTGGCTCCTTTATTTCTACTAGGGAGATAACTCTTCTTTTCCTTTTACTTCTCATGGATGTAGAAGATTTCTTGGATGAGATCTTCTTCTTGTCCTTGGGCTGGGATTTTGGTTCAAATTCTCCCCAGAAAAGAAGATGCTCCCAAGTCTTATTACTCTTCCACAATTCTTGAAGCACTATGAGTTTGAAAAGACTGTGATGGGAAAGTCTACCTTGCACCTTGCTAGGTTTGTCCTGGACCTGGTGTGTCATTTTTGTCAAGCTTCTATGAAGGTAGAAGGGAAGATTCAAAGGACATCTACCTGTGAAATGGTTCATGAGCCTGAAATGGTAGAACATTACTCTACCATATCTTCCTTCATGATGCAGGAGCATCCACACTTCATCAAACGAACCAGCGTGAGGAGAAAGAAGAGACAGCTAGACAAGCCAACAAACCTCAAATTTTGAATTCTACCTTGGTATTGTTGCGTTGCCGTTTAACTAAAGGCATTCAAAGCTGAGCGCACTTGTATTGTATTATGGATAGGAAGGGATTTAATGGTTTTAATGCTGTTAGATAGAAATTAGTTGTAGATTAGACAGTTTTTACTTCCAGGAGGGAAAACGAATATAGGCACCCTCCTTGTATAATTGAGATTATTATTCAGCATTAGAAAGAGGAGCAAGAGAGAGTAGAACAAAGAACTTGTGAAGAACACCTATGTACAGATTGAATTAATAGAAGAAAGACTGTGATTTCAATCCCATGGATGTGTTTGATCTCTGTGTGTTGTTGATATTATTCTGTTGCATACTTGCTTCTTTATATGCTTATCT
>SNQJ01S0234239.1:0-13980 GCA_010110895.2 Picea sitchensis
ACAAGTGAGCTAGTTCCTTGTTTTCTTTATTGATCTTTTTTTTAATTAAAACCATAGGGTCAGGGGATTCATACAAACCCATTTCACCAAGTGAATCATCATCAACATCATGGCCCGTCGACTACATATTCAAAAAAAAAAATGATATTTCAATTATGTAAACAAATAAAATAATTGATCACCACATAAATAAAATGCACATTAAATGCAATTTGAAAATTGTTGTTCGTTTACCTATTTTGAGGCTGCTTTTGATTTACCACGACCATCCAACCACATTACAGTAAAATTAGAACCATGATCATTATCATGAGAAATAAATTCGAATGTATGAGAAATCCTCCCTCTTTATTGACATCCAAGGAGGAATGTTATTGTTGATAACAAAAATAGGTCGCACTGAGTAAACAGACCGAAGCTCTCCAAATGGATTAACACCGTAAAGAACATAATGAAAATAATAAAATATAAGAGTCATTTCTTACAATTTGGGTAAATTAGTATACGTACCTCCACCATAATAGCAACATATGTATCTATTCTATTCAAATTGTAATCAATCAATAACTCTTCCCTTGCAACTATTTATTTTATTGCACATACGAATATGCAGTTTCATTCACACCCCTCAAATACGCAATTTGGTAACTTATTTGTGGTCACGGGTCATATATTTTTTATAAACCCTGCAATATTTCCCACTTCTTTTGGCCTTCCATCAATATAGATAGTTCCTCCTTTATTTTGATCATTGTCTCTTAGCTGTATATAATTTGCATCCAAGCCATATCTTTGCATACTTTTGTATATTGTACTATTCGTATCCAATATTTGTAGATATAACAGGGCCATACGTACTCCATAAATTCAGTTAATCCATCGTAAAAGACCTTTATGCCATCCATGGAAAATATCCCCAAACCATGTAATGACGATGGAGCAAACTGGTATATCCTTTCGTTTACACAAAAATCAATGTTTATTTCTGGAAGATCCTTGGGTACCCACCATTTCACTATATGTTTGTAATTTAAGGGAACCTCAATATCTTCTATGCTCTCATGATCATAAGAACATGATCCCCCTTTCGCAAGAAAAAATTTCATGCGTCTATGGAATTTTATTCTGATCTTCTCACCTCTAGATGATCTTTGCCTGTTAGACGTACTAGATGTCTCACTTTCCTCTATTCTACCTGAACTTCCATCACTCAATGAAGATAGATCTAAAAAATCCATGTTTTCTTGTACATCCTATAACACCATCAATAATAGAAAGTGACTTTCATATCTAGTTTATGCATGATAAGATTTCCCTAGAATCTTGAAACTTGTGGAATAAGCTTGATATCTTTTCTCTTGAATTTCCTAGTGGATTAGGGTTGTTAAGAAGTGAAATATCATCTAATGTTGCTATTGTTTTATTATATTTCATATCATCCCTAAGGATGTAAAGTTTTAGGGACTATATCTTGGAAACTCTAGGAAAGAGGTAAAAATTCTAAAGTTCAAGACACTAAGTTTTTAATTTATAATTTCAGCAGAATTATTAATTGAACTTTTTACACAAAAAAATGTTTTCTAGAGTCAATTAAACAAACAAAAAATTTCTACTAGAACCCAACAAGATAATTGTGGTGTTGGATTGTTGCCAATGTGGCATCATCAGGTATAGTGTCAGATGGTATAGCAATGTGTCTACACAACTAAATTTTGGAGGTGAATTTTGATTTCTTGAGATTAGTTAAATTATTCCATTGGTGCTTGGCATTTATTTATTGAGAAAAACTAGTGCATTTCTTGTATATATTGTTCAACCGTAGTAAGAAGTCCAATGGTCACAATTTCAATTTCTAGAAGTAATGTATGATTAGAACCTTTAGAGATTTCATTCACAAGTTTTTGGAGGTATATATGGATGATTGAATTGTATATAAATTGTTGAAGGAACATATTGGGTTGTTGGAGTTAATGTTTGATAAATGTAGGAAGCTCTAGATCTCCCTAAATTTGAAGAAGTGCATATTCTATGTACCATTTGGCATTTTTTTGGAACACATTGTCTGCAAGGAAGGAGTATTGGTGGACCCTTGCATGATTGTTGTCATTATGAATCTACTTACACCAACGAATGTTAAATAGATGTAGTCTACTTTGGTACATAATAGCTACTACATAAGGTTCATCTACAACTACGTGAATTCCTATAGTATTATGGGCATATAGGACCACTACCAAGAAATTACATAATAAACCACTTTTTTGGTTGGTGTATGGTCATGAGGCTATTGTTCCTATAGAATTTGTGGTTCCTATATCTATATTTCCCATGCTACCCATATGATATATGAAGATATAGTTGCAAAACAACTAGCTGAGTTAATGCAATTAGAATAATATTAGTTTATGGTTGATTTTCATCAATATGCAGAGAAGGAAATGTATAAAGCATATCATGATCACTATATCAAGACAAAGTCATTTTCCAAAGGATATTTAGTCCTCTTATATGACAACAAATATTTAAATAATCTTGGAAAGCTACAAATGCACTACTTGGGACCATTTATAGTTGCATAAATTAGAGATGTAGTCCATCGGGCCCATCTAGATGGTGTTCTTAAACCTATATGGGTGAATGACATTCACTTGAAGCCTTATCTTTCTACTTCATGATGAAGTTTGATTTATATCCTATAATAGGGAATTGTATGGGTTAGGACAATTTTTGTTTTTAGTTTCTCTTTTCTTTGCAAGTTTGATTCAAGACAGTGTGTTTGTTGCTAGTAAGTCTTTGGGTCCTTGAGTGTTTGTTTATTTTCTTTAGTATTAGTAATTCCTTATGGTCAAGAGTCCCAGGAACTGTTTTTATTTAGTCAAGTCAAGTTACTTATGTCAATTCATGTTGAACGTTGAGACTAAGAATATTTCACAAGTTGAGCACAGCTACATCACCATATAGTGTGAAGGAATTTCCATGGTTTATTCTCTATCGAAGTTAAGACACTACCTTCTAGGAGGATGCTTTAACTTTTATACAAATCAATTTTCATTTAAATATTTGGTAAATAAACTTGTTCTAGAGGGTCATATTTGTAGGTGGTTGCTCTTCTTTCAATAATTCACCTTTGAATTTGTGGTTAAACCTAGTAAACATATTGTAAGGATTGATCACATATTTAGGCTTGAGTCAAGAGAAATAGGTAGTACACTGGATGATAATGTTCTAGATACAAACCATTAAAAGTAAAGGATTGTTGGCCCTTGACCAAGTTTTGAGGAACAATTGGCCATATTTGACCATTTTTGGGACTTCGACATCCTGTCAAAGACGAAGCGCAAGACAGAGAAGAAATAACGGGATCTTGGCCCACTTTGGGTCCTTTTAGGGTTTTTGGGATAATGTAATGGGAAATGGATGTCGGCCCGTGGGTTTACCCACGTTTAGGCCCACTTTTGTATTGTATAAATAAGTAGCTAGGCGATGTAAGAGCATAGAGATGACTAGAAGCTAAGTGCTAGATTGGAATATATGTGATTAACTTGCAGAGCTGAGTGCAAGTGTTGTAAGTGCTAAGTGCACAGATTGTAAGAAGGCTCTGTGCTAGATCTACTCAGGGTAGGAGGATCTGGCGAGGTGCGCGTAGATCTCCTGTCCTACGTGGATGAGGTTTTGATAGCTCTGTGTTGTAACTCAATTGACTAAAGCTAATAAAGAAGAAGAGTTGGTGGACATAGCCCCAGGGTGGGAGTGAACCACGTAAATCTATGTGTCATGCTTTGTGTTGTTACTTTCATGTGCTTTCCCTCTCCTGCTAAGTGTTATGACATGTTTACATAGACTTACTCATGCTTTGTGCTTATTATATGTGTATAGATGATAGATTTGATGTCTATGAATTTTTTAAGTGCTTGGTCTACCAGACTTGGCCTGTTGTACATTGCTAAGTGTTGAATTATCTTAGATATAAGTATATACTGCGATGCTCTGTGTTATCTGTGAAGTGAGATAAGGGTTAATTCTAGGAAAACTATTGATGCTAAGTGCTTTGTTAAGTGTAATCACAGATATGTGTCCCAGCTAAGGTTGCAGACACCTGATTCTTGCAAACACCCCTACCTCTACCTCGGGTGAGACTTCATCTACTTCGCAGGTGTTGTCGAAAGGGTCGGTAGTTAGGGTTTTGTTGGTGCGCTGTTGTAGCGTTGAACCCTAGGTCTGCCCCTATGCCAACAAATGGTTCCATTTTCGAGACCGAAACTGTGATTGTCGGGAACTAGAGAAGAAGAATCTATGTGCAAATAAATATATGTGCATAGATCTGTTGCCCTGGTGCGCAGCATTCTACTTGACCTATGAAGCTTTGTGCCAAGAAAGAAAGGTCAGATCTGAAGAAAAGAGGTTAGATATGCAAGAGAAAAGGGTGATACTGAAGAAAAGAACCAATATCTGAACATTTTGTTCCCTAAGAAAAGTAAAAGTGGAAATTTTTGTTTCTGAAGAATGAATTTAGGTATGCTTGATAGATTTTGTCCTAGCTTGAAAAATAGGGCATTGTTAGATGAAAGAACATTTGATATGAATATATCTGATAAGAATAATGATAGATATGTTATACCTATGCACAGAAAGAATGTTTGGACTAACAAATGGATGCATGATCCTAGAAAGAATTTTTTGCAGACTAGCTACCATGATCCTAGTGCGTAGTACATAAGAGGTTGGGGATCATTTAAAGGAAAGAGAGGATTAACTTTATGTTACATTTGCATAAAACTGGGACATCTAGGTAAGGAGTGCTCTGGTGGAAGAACAATTTGTCTATGTTGCAAGGATTTGGACCATGAAATATTAGATTTCCCTAGAATGATTGCTAAGCTTCAAAGAATGAATTTGAACCAATAAAACCCTAAGGCAGATCCATAAATAGCAGAACCCCAGAAAGAATCAGAAAAGGTTTTATTGCAGATGAAAGACACCTTGAATGACCACTGACATGTTAGGTTATCATAGATCTTTAAAGAAAAAGAATGCATCGAAGTAAGAATAGGAGACTTCGACATTGACTGTGTTTTGGATGAGGAAACACAGGTGAATGTCATGACAGAAAGAACTTGGGAAGCTATAGGAAGACCTGCTATGATCCCTTCACTAATTGGAATAGTGTTATTCAGTGGAAAAATGGTGAACCTATGTGGAAGGCTCACTCAGATGTCTATGAATGCTAATGGAACTTCGACAAAGGAAGATTTTGAGATCATCAGATTTATTGAGGACAGCACCCCATTCACTATGCTGCTTGGAAAACCTTGGATTGACAGAGATCGAGTTAGATGGAAGGAAGAAACAGAATCTTTGGAACAAAAGAAACAAGAACTAAGAGACTTTATGACCAAGAATATTGCACAATTGATTTAGGAACAGAAGAACATATCTAATCCCTTTGACATTAGAGATCCCAATGTTGAAGCTGAAAGAGTTTCAGGAGGCTCGCAGAAAATTGAAGTACTTAATGAACATACAAAAGAGGTGTCTCCCTTGAAATACTCTCAACAACGCACAGTGACTCCGCTAAAGGAAGATAGGAATCAGAATGGAAAAAGAGAGACCAATTTGAATATTACTGGGAAGAAGGCTAGAAAGTTAAGTAAGAAGAGGGAAAAGATTGAAAAACTACGGGAGATTCCAGATGGAACATCGCAGAAAGAAAAATTGCAGAATTTGAACTTCGTCGGGATATCAAGATAGCAACCTATGGAACTTTTCCATGGCGAAGCAATATAGCCATTGTACCGATATATCCATTCAAATTCTACCCCAAACAGATAGAAAAGCATTTATGGATCAGCACTACCATTGGACCACACCAGAATAGATAGAATGGAGTTAATGGAAGCTTCATACCCATTGCAAGAAGTCCATTTCCGAATTTCCTATTTAGCTTGCCGCGCCGTGCCCGAAGAACACTTTTTCCAATTAAAAATTCAAAGCCCGCAGAACTAGTGATTGTATACAATGATCATTGCAAGCAGATTGTTCATCCTAGTACAGTATCTGAGATCATTGTAAACCCTGATTATTTTTTCGAGCGCGTATGTCAGACGAATTTAGCGCAGCTGAAGAATCTATAAGAGAGGTACTCGCTAGCCTCAGAGCTGAGAAAGTCATGTCTGAGAGAGGACTTTCTACTGGTTTACATGCATCATCGACGAGAGGAGCGCAAGCCTCCCCATCGACTTCTCGAGAAGGAACATCTCGAGCCGACGTGGAAAGAAGAACTAAGGATAAAGATGACATAGCCAACACCAATTTAGTTTCGTCCATCCTACTAACTTACATACCCCCTATGAGCGGTGTGATTAACAGGGACAGTGTCCCTAGATACTTTGAATACACCCTAGTCACTGCATATCTACCAAAAAGAGTACGCACCTACCACGCAGATCAAGACAAGGTTACAACGTTGAAGTTTTGCGACTTCAACCTGGGGGACCGTAAATTTTACAGCATGCTCACCCCATATAAGTACTTGACAAGAACTAAAAGAAAGAATTCAAATATCACCCCTCATCAATGGACGATGAACCTTGTGCAGTCTACATTGTTCAACGTTATGAAAATAATGCACTTCGGCAGACACCAAGAGGTGAATACTTGTGTAAAATTGCTGCTAGCAAGTTACCATGGAGGATACCTGTGGTTAAACCGTCGCATAATTGTTGATCCGTCATTGATCAATAATATCACCAGGCTTAGCATGAAGGGACCTGATCCCCAGGATTACTACCCTGGAAAGACCGCGGACCGTGCTCTTTCACAAAAGATTAAAGAAGCTTATGGAAATGTCGAGAAGAAGGGCGCGCGAGGCTATAAGGTTGCCTCTATAGAAAGTGGTGCAGTATTCCTCACATGTCAACTAATCGAAGGAAAGATGGTATGTAAGAATAGACCTACACAAGTATGAGGCTTCGTAGTTGACCTCGCAGGAAAATGTGCAGAGGGACTACAGATGAACTAGGTGAAGTACCTGGTTAACCAACTCAATATTGACTGCAGAGAAGCCTAGGATTAGGGACATGAATTCCATTTTAGCTGGCTTCTAATACTGATCGATTTTGTTGCATGGGAGCTACTGGAAGGTGGTACCTTCCCAGACCTTGACCCTTTTGAGTCCTTAGCCACGAAGTTCAGTACATTGTGGTACTCGAACGATATGAGCAAAAAATGGCAATCCAATGTTGTATTCCACACTTACTACAACCATTTGAAGACTTCCATCTAGGCTATGCCTCGCATTACCCTGAACACACTCCACAAATTCAGACCCTTAATGAAGTTCAGCACGGATTGCCACTTCATTTACATAACAACATGTGTTGATGAGCACCAAGAACAACTTCAGTGTTATTATAAGGTGACAGAAGAAGACCTAGAATATATCACCAAGGAATGGTCAGTGGACCTCCTTGTCTTAGCAGACCCCGCAGAAATGTTCGACATCGACAGCCCAGAAGCTACGCAAGATACACTGGGGCCCAGTAAGACGAAGAAAACAAAGAAGACAAAGAAATATGAGGAAATCCAGGATGTCGATAGTAGATCTGTAAGGATGGATTCCATTACACCAGATCAAGGAGGTAATGATGAAGACTTAGAAGAGGTTGAACAAAAACCAAAAGACAAAGTAAAGAAAAGAAAGGGTTCACCTCTGGAACCTTCCTCCCGAAAGAAATCGAAAGCACCCGTGACTAAACTGACGACCACACTCACCCCAGATGACTTCAGTTTCCTCCTCAAAAATATGAATGAAGCTATCAAAGAGATAACAGAAAATAAGGAAGCCAAGAAAGAGGCAATGTACAACAGAATTTAAATTGAGCTCCAAGGAGTGCAGCAAGAACTTCAGTCTAGCCACGTAGTCTCCACTGCGCTCCTACCAGAAGGAACAACAGAAGAGGGAGATGAACCAGTTCAACTCCACAAGATTGTTGCCACAGTCGAAGTATGCCTTCGAAAAAGAAGAAGAAGCAACAGTGCAGGCCACCCAGGCCCTAAAGAAATCACAAGAGGAAATCATCGAGCAACATCGAGCTACGCAACAAGAGAAGGATGGCATCCAAGTGAAATTTGAAGAAGACAGAGAAAAAATCCAAAAAGAGAAGGAGCAGCTGCTTGCGAAGCAGATCAGGATCGAAGAAGTAGTCAATAGAGAATTTTTCTCTATGACTGGCTTAGAGAAGAAGGCATAAGAACCCTTAGAATGCCAAGTTATGAAGCTTGCTGAAGTTATTCTTCAACTTCAACAAAGATTCGTGGACTTAGAGCTTCAGACCATCCCAGGTACCCCGCAAGAAGAGCGTGACTAGCGAGAAATAACTGCCCAGAGTACAGTAGAAAGGATTAAAGCACTCACTGAGGAATGCAAACAATCAAGTAGCAGAAGTTTGCAGATACATGAGAACCTAACCGAGAACCTAGAATTGCATAAATTGGAGTCACAACTCCAGGAGGCGAAGTACCAAGACGAGAAGCTATAGGTGCAGCTAAAGGCCCTATCAACCATAGAGAAAATGAAGCGATCCCACGAGCAGCGCGTCGCACAAAAGAATATCCATATGATCCAGATCAAGGTAATGGAAGTGACTCAACAACTTCAACCTTTGCAGGATAAGGCATGTCAGTTATTTTTAGAGATTAAGAACCAAGGAACAGAGCTGGAACAGGTCGTGAATACAACAAAACAACACCTAGAGGGACCAATTAGTAACTCACTCATCCAGGAGTTTGTCGAGAAAGAGGTAGTAGAAAAGCAGTAGTTTGAAGAAGCTCGAGACAAACTCGAGGTGTTTGAAGTAGAATTGGCCAGACCTGAGTGACTTGGGACGAGTCACAGGTGAGTGTTGGGGTGATCTGGATTATTTTCGGCATGAAATGAGAGCGGACATATAATAAATAAATGCCCAGAGATATCACATATATTCAATAATATAACATAAATGTATCATATATGAAACCATAAACACAGATATAAATTAATACACGATTTCTATTAATGAAAGAAATGTACAGAGACTGTAAAAATACAGAGTGAAAGACTCGCTAGAATGGTGGCAGCTTATCTCTGAGAAGAGATGTGAAGGCTACTCACATTCCCAAGAAGATGATTACAATGAGGCTCTGAAGGAATTTTTATAATAAACAGGAATGCCAAAATTCCTATACATCCAAAAACCTAACCCTAGGAGATGAAGCGTCAAAAGTCATGTGGGCCCCGTTTGGGTAAGTTAGTGCATCAACTTTCCGGGGTCGTAACGTTTGCATACGATCTCCGTTTTAGGTGCATGATAGCTCGTTGGAAAGGTATCATCGAGGAGATTCATTTTGGGGCCTCAATCATGCCTTAGTTTATCATTGAGAAACTCGATACCGAAAAAACTTCATTTAGGCCCTCAAAATGGCCCCAGAAGTTAAAACCTGCTAAAAATAGTAAATTGCCAAAATTGCCAGAAAATGGTTTTGAGCCAGTTGGAAAAGGTGGGTGGCCACCGATATCCATCTGGATCATGGGGGCCTGTTGGCCATTGACCAATTTTTGAGGAACACTTGGTCATATTTGACCATTTTTGGGACTACGACAGCTTATCAAAGACGAAGCGCAAGACAAAGCTGAAATCAGGGGATCTTGGCCCACTTTGGGTCCTTTTAGGGTTTTTGGGATAATGTAATGGGAAAGGGATGTTGTCCCGTGGGTTTACCCATGTTTAGGCCCACTTTTGTAATGTATAAATAAGTAGCTAGGCGATGTAAGAGAATAGAGATGACTAGAAGCTAAGTCTTAGATTGGCATCTATGTGATTAACTTGCAGAGTTGAGTGAAAATGTTGTAAGTGATGAGTGCATAGATTGTAAGAAGGCTCTATGCTAGATCTACTCAGGGTAGGAGGATCTGGTGAGGTGCGCGCAGATCTCATGTCCTACGCAGAGTGAGATTTTGATAGCTTTGTGCTATAACTCGATTGACTGAAGCTAATAAAGAATAAAAGTTGTGGATGTATCCCTAGGGTGGAGGTGAACCACGTAAATCTATGTGTCATGCTTTGTGTTGTTACTTTCATGTTCTTTCCCTCTCTTGCTAAGTGCTATGACATGTTTAGATAGACTTACTCATGCTTTGTTCTTATTAGATGTGTATAGATGATAGATTTGACGTGTATGAAGTTGTTAAGTTCTCGGTCTACCGGATTTGGCCTATTGTATACTGCTAAGTGCTGAATTATCTTATATCTAATTATATACTTTGATGCTCTGTGTTATCTGCGAAGTGAGATAAGGATTAATTCTAGGCGAACTATTGATGCTAAGTGCTTTGTTAAGTGTAATCATAGATCTGTGTCCCAGCTAAGATTGCAGAAACCTAAGTCCTGCAACCACCCCTACCTCTACCTCGGGTGAGACTTCATCTGCTTTGCAGGTGTTGCCGAAAGGGTCGGTAGTTAGAGTTTTGTTGGTGCGTTGTTGTAGCGTTGAACCCTAGGTTTTCCCCTGTGCCAACAAGGATATATTGAACTATATATAGGAGACTGATTTGTTTCTAACTACTAGTGTTTCTCCTGAAGATTATTACACAACTCAAAAGTATCAGTTAGTGGTTAGAGATGAAAATTATCAGTTAATCACAGAAAAATTATAAAAATTGGGGATTTATGGTATTCTTTAGCTATGTGTGATGGATCATTAAAGGAATTTTATTCTATGGGAATGTCATCAAGGAGTTTCAAGAGAGAATGTTGGAGGAAAAGTAATATATCACAATATTATCCAAGCTAGTCTTAGGTGGCCAACTATATTTAAGGGCTCTAAGGAGTATGCTAGAACTTATGATGTCTATCAAAAAGTAGGTAAACCTTATAGGAGAGATGAACTACCCTTAAATCCAGTAAGGGATATAAAACCTTTTGAGAAATGAGATATTGACTTTGTGGGATATATTAAACCTCCTAATCTCCAATTCTAAAGATTGATATATCATTACTGCAACTGATTATCTCACTAAATGGGAAAAAGTTTCACCTACATAGGATTTTATGATTGATAATGTAGCCAAATTTATTTTTGAGAATTTTATTAGAAGGTTTGGTTGCCTAAGGAATTTGACCAGTGACCAAGGTAGGAACTTATTGAACACCACTATAGAAACTTTGAGTAGGGAATTTATTATATATCTTTATAAAATTATCCCCTATAATCCTTAGGCTAATGAGACTAGAGAATATTTAATAATATTTTAGGGAAGGTTTTGACTAAATTTTGTTATGTAATAAATATGGTTGGGATGAGAGAATTCCTATAGTATTATGGGAATATAGGACCACTACCAAGAAATTACATAAGAAACCACCTTTTTAGTTGGTGTATGGTCATGAGGCTATTGTTCCTATAGAATTTGTGGCTCCTATCTCTATATTTTCTATGCTACCCATATGATATATGAAGAGATAGTTGCAAAACAACTAGCTGAGTTAATGCAATTAGAATAATATTGGTTTATGGTTGATTTTCATCAATATGAAGAGAAGGGAAGGTATTAAGCATAGAATGATCACTATATCAATACCAAGTCATTTTCCAAAGGAGATTTAGTCCTCTTATATGACAAAAAATACTTAAAGAATCTTGAAAAGCTACAAATGCACTACTTGGGACCATTTATAGTTGCATAAATTAGAGACTTAGGTGTAGTCCACTGGGCCTAGCTAGATGGTGTTCTTAAACCTATATGGGTGAATGGAATTCACTTGAAGCCTTATATTTCTACTGATGAAGTTTGATTTAGATCCTATAATAGGGAGTTGCATGGGTTACAACATTTTTTGTTTTTAGTTTCTCTTTTCTTTGCAAGTTTGATTCAAGTCAGTGTGTTTCCTACTAGTAAGTCTTTGGATCCTTGATCAATGGTTTTCTTAAACCTAGATGGGTGAATGACATTCACTTGAAGCCTTATCTTTCTAATTCATGATGAAGTTTTATTTAGATCCTATAATAGGGAGTTGTATGGGTTAGGAAATTTTTTGTTTTTATTTTCTCTTTGCTTTGCAAGTTTGATTCAAGTTAGTGTGTTTGCTACCATTATTCTACCATTTGAATTAGTATGTTGGTGTTTTTATAGTCATTAAGGGTAAAGTGTATGTTATATTGTGTTGAGAGTGTTAATCCCTAGAAAATGACCCATACAAAGCCCCGTGTTATATATGAAAAACCTTATTAAGCCCTAGATATTGTCAATCACAATAGCAAAGAGTGATGAAGTCGAACTAAAAGAGGTGCAATCACAATAGACAGGTTGAACTTTTTACATGTAAAAATTAATGGAAGCTAGTAGGAAACAATGAAACATTAATGCTCTATGTAATTTATAGAAGGTTAGAAAAAATGTTAGTCATTAAGCACACACAAATGTTTTTTCATTAATACTAGAACTCTTTGAAAGAAAAGATAAATCAAAAGGCTTAGTTACTCTAAAATTGCAGTTAAAATGCTCTATTCTTTAATCAATATTTTTGAATAGTCTATGAAATTGGATATGCATAAGCACTGTTCTATCAAGCTGTAACACTAATTAGTAGAATGGTTATACTTCATTACTAGTATCCTGTTGGTATCACAGTAAGATCACAATGATTACCATAGTGTTACTCTTTCACACTTGTATTATCTAGCAAACACTTATTAATCTAGTAGTCAATCATGTAAACAAACCTTCTCACAAAGAAGCGCTAGTTGGTGATGGAATCCAACATCGCAGGATCGATGTGCGAAGGGGATGAGTTTTGAAGGGTGGAAAAGTTACGTTGAAAACCTGCTTAACGAACTAACTCCCTCGTGCAAGTTACCTCACCAAGTAGTCGGAAACCCTTCAAGGAGTCTAAGTGAGTTTGTCCAACGTCGATCCTAGGTACAACACCACCTTCCATGTGTTGTCACCTTGGGTAGGAAGTCTAAAATATTATGGACTCTATGGTAACACCTACTATACCAAAGCAGAAAGGAGACAATCGACATTCGACACCAAGACCAACAAAGAATGGTTGATTACTTTGTTGGCCCAAATCCAACCTCGTTCTTTACCCTTGTGTTAGAAGGGCTTCCCAAATTCAGTGATATAGCAATTGGATTTCACTCCCTAACTCAAATATTTATGTTTGTTTAGCAGCTTTGGAAAGTTATTCTCACAGTCCTATTCCAAATCTCTACATCTAAACTAAGATGGGTTTGAAGAGCCCTATAAACGTTGCTAGATAAATTTTAATTAGCACTTGATTTTAGGTTGTTGTTACTCAAAGGAGTGGTTGTTAAATTGATGTCATTTCGACTTGACTCTTTAAACCATGCAAGAGGAAAATGAAATGAAATAATTTGAACTTCGATGAAAACTAGCTAGGGGAAGGAATAAAAGGTTTTAAGAAAATAAATAATTTCTTGATAGATTAATATGTGTGCACTGCTAATGACAAAAAGTATGAGCTAATTATCTAGATAAATGTAAAAAAATTGACCCAAATTTTAAAAATACCATGCAAATGTCACAGTTCACTAATTAGTACACCTATACAACATTGAAAAGTACAATGTAATAAAGAAACAATGATACAAATCCTTGTTTCATAAGAGGAATGTCACATAAGGATTGAAAATTTTTATGTTCTCTGAAAATTCTTAACCTTTCCAAGACATAAGAGGTGTAAACATGGTGACCTTAGTACCCAATAAATCTACCCTATTCAACCCATCTATGCACCCTACTCGTAGACTATCCATTACCCATCCCATCTCATGCCTTGAAAATTATGACTCTCATCCAAAACATCTCTTCACTAATTTAAGACCCAATATAAATTTTTGAACTTCCAATGTAAGATCAATCTCAAGGAAGACTCCTAGAACTACATGCTACAAATTTTTGGTAACAAATCTCAAGGTTTT
>SNQJ01S0234240.1:0-13980 GCA_010110895.2 Picea sitchensis
ACAACAATAGTCACACATTTTTTTAATAATCGAATAATCACCCTCAAATAGTAATATTTACAGGATGAGTCGTAGGCAGCTACAGGAGTTGTCATTTGTCATTAAAAAAGAAAAAACATGTAGAGATTCAAACACTATTGAACACAATAAAGAAACACATGCATTCAATCACATAACATGGGCTTTACCGTGGTTCACCCCCCCTGGGCTATGTCCACAAAGATCTGGCTCTTAGCTCTTTTATTATATTAGTTCTGAAACTACAGCGTCGCGCACTTTACAACTCATCTCAGATGGCTTGAGATCTATTATGAGGTGGACTAGATCGCACCAGGCCCCTCAGCCTATGATCTAAACCTCAATATCTACCCTCCTTATTCCTCTCTAGCTCAATAACTTACAAAATTAGGTAATACAACAGAATATTACATCACATCTGATTCCTCACATCTGTCTCCCTCTATGAGACTGAGGCATCTATATTTATATGTTTCTGGCTCGCCAGCCATTACAATGTGTTGCAAAAACCCTAACCCCGACATCGTTAGGTCTTCCATGCATGTGCGCGTGCTGCTCTTCCTTCCAGCTGTCGCTTCCCTCGTGCATGCCTTCTTTCCCAAAGTCGTCTTTCTTTCCACTTTGGCCTACTTCTAACATTCATATACACAAAAATATTAAACATAGGAATGAAACATGGTTGAAATACATATAGGATAATAATTTAAAGAATTGATAATGAATGAATGAGATATTGATGATTGATATAATTCCTTGTAACAATACACTTATATGAATTGACTAATCACAAAGGTGGACAATTTTGTTCATTACTAATTAAGTTGTGTCCCTTAGTTAAAAATTATTATTACTATTATGTAATGAATTGTTTATATATTATATAGTCAATACTTATAAAACTTTCAGAACATAACAAAACCCCCATCCTTCATTATGCAACTTGGCCACCAATGCCCACCAAGTTACCTTTGGACATTACCAAGTTTGAGAAAAAAACCTAGTGAGGATCCATCCAATCACATAATGACTTTCATTTGTGGTGCTACTTTAATAACATCATATAAACCTATATCTCACTTGGGTTATTTTGAAGAAAACTCATGCAACTTGTCACTAATTGGTATGTTGAATTTTCCTTAGGTGGTCACACCACATTTCTATCCATTATGAATATCTTCTTAGCCTTCTTATAGTTACCTATTTGTCATGGAAATGGATTCAAACTTCTCACCACATGCTTCTAGACAATTCTCACATGTGTCATGGAACACATCCTTAAGTAGCATAAATAGTAAAAGGTTTAGCTACTATTATGCTCCATATTGAAGAACAAGACATCTTCAAAGATCAATAGTTTGATATTATATATATTCTCAACCATGATATATATATACCATCATTCCACAGGCCCCTAAACACCCTTCTCATAAAGTATTGACATAAAGAGCATCTCATGTTGTTGACAACATATTGGGTCAATGGCTCATGCATCTAATTAGTTTGGATATATGCCCATCACCCACAAAACTAATCTCTCTATAAATAATTTTAGAGGAACCATGGTCCTTAAGGTTATTCCAATCCACCTTAAAATAGACAATGATGGACTAGTTCCTTGTACATAGCCCTCACTACTACTTATGGAGGTCATCATCCTCCTAACTAGTATAAACCCTTCCTCAAGGTTTGTCATATATGAATCCATTTTATTAGGGACCCTTAATGCTTAATAACTCTACTCCCATTTCCAACATTAAGTAGGTCCAACCTTCTCCCTCTCAACAAAACCATACTTCTAACCATCCCTCTCAATAGAAATAGAGTAAGGGATAGAAGGAGAAGGGTAAAAACCATTGGAAATGTGTTATATTCTTTGCATGGGGACTGTTCTAGGTAAAAATATAATAATATCAATGGTTGCGGAGGCCATCGAGTGGGGAGTGTTATTCCCCCCCATTGACCAAAATGGTTTACGGGGAGGGACAATAGATCTGACCTATTGAGGTTTGGGGCAGTGCCCCAATATTTTTTGGGGGGTCCATTTTTGTTTTTTCTTTGCCTATTTTCATTCTTTTTTGGCCAATGGTTTTATGAACCATAGTAATCTAATCTTAGTTAATGGTTTATGGTTGTAATCTAATCTAGGTTAATATATTATGGTTTTGGGTGTTGTGGAATACCTAAATATCGTATTGTGAATGGTAAAGTTAATACAATGAAGAAGATACATGTTTGGCTATAAGTTAAGTTGGTTTTCTCAGTTAATGGTTGCTAGGGTAAATCTAAGTGTAATGTATGTGTGCCATTGTTTTTATTTCTATTTTTTTTTGTAATATGTATGCATTTCCTCACTTGCATAGGTTTAAAACTTTCATTTTTTATTAAAGGAAGTTATAGGGCTTCAAGGGAAAAGGATTTAGTTCATTCTTAAAAGAGAAAGTTTATCTTGGGTATGTTATAAACTTGGCTTCAGTGAGAGCTCCACAGCAATGATTATGATGTGAAATAAAATGGTGAGTAGTTCTGGAATCGAGATTGAGAAATTTAAAGGTTAGAGCTTTGAGTTGTAGAAGCTCAATATGGAGGGATTTTTTGTAGGCAAAGAATAATGGATTGTTGTAGATCCTATTAATATACATATGAGTGTGGTAGTGATATAAAATATGAACTTGGAGAGGAAGGCCAAGAGAATGAATTGGTTATGATTTCAACTTCATTGTTA
This sequence comes from Picea sitchensis, assembly GCA_010110895.2. Taxonomy (NCBI): domain Eukaryota; kingdom Viridiplantae; phylum Streptophyta; class Pinopsida; order Pinales; family Pinaceae; genus Picea; species Picea sitchensis. The sequence continues at coordinate 2,741 of SNQJ01S0234240.1, forward strand.
ATGAATGTCTTAGGAGAAGTTACAGCCAAGGTGTTATGGGATAAGTTAGGGACTTTGTGTCAGTCTAAGTCCATAAAAAACACACTTTTCCTTGAAACAAGTTGTACTATCTAAGGATGAATGACAATGACTCTACGAAAAATAATCTCAATTCCTTTAACACTATGGTAAGTTAGTGGTTATTTGTTGATATTAAAATTTCCAACGAAGATAAGTGCATTTCTCTATTGTGTTGTTTTCCATATTCATGGGATAGCCTAGTTGCATACATTGGGAGTAATACAACCACATTAAATATTGACAATGTATTTGTTTCCATGCGATCATAATATAGATGAGGTGGAAAAGAATGCATTGTTAGACCAAGGATTCCTTATTTGTGAGAGGTTTCTTTGCATACATAAATAAAAATAAGTCTTTGTGGGTTAGATATAAATCCATAGGTAGATATAAATCTCTAGGAAAATATATAAGGAAATTTTAGAAATGCAATAAAGATGGGCATCATAAGATAGTTTGTAGATCAAAACATGTTTGTAAATCCCTTCATTAGGGCTTCAAAGTTAAATGGTAAATTTGTAATCTAAATTACTTTTCTTTTCTTGAACATGACATATAATTTCTATTTCTATTTGCATTACAACAAATCTATCTAATTTATGTTGAAGTTATAGAAAATTAATCAGTTAAATATCAAATTCTCAATTTATACAGTCCAAAATAGTGACAAAACAGATTACACAACATATTACACAATTTCAATACATAGATATATATCATAACTTTCATTCAGAACAAAATTAATACTGGAAAAATACCTCTTGAAGAATAAGTGCGTCCCTTTCTTTCATGTTGTTGCTAACTGCTTGAAACTGCCTGAAAACTGAATATTTTCCTCCCATCTAGCTAGGAACAGAGCCTCTCCTGCTCCTTAGCTCCAGGAATCCTTATGGTTTCCTGGCCCCCCGAGCCCGAAACTCCTAGCAACAGGTGCCCCCTGTGACAGACCTCCAACAAGCTCCTCAAGCAAAACCAGTATTACTATCCTCCATCAAGCTTCCCCCCAGCCAAACCAGTAATACAATCCTCTAATATGAAAAATAATCCTCCAAAACCAAAGTCCCCTTCCTGAGTGTTTCCCCCCTTTCCTTATCCTCACACCCCTCATTCACCACCTTCCTTCCCCATTAATTCTCAACCACCTTATCCCTCCATTAGGTGTCAACCACCTTATCCCCTTTTCATTAATGGGTCATCTTCCGATACACTAGGTCTCAAAATGAAAATTATTAATTTATTAAAAAAAAAATTAATCATGAGTATTAATTGATTAATCAATTAAACTAATATACATTAAACAATTATTTAAATCATGACAATTGATTAATTACTTAGGGTTGTTACATACACCCACCCTTCAGGAAACTTCATCCTGAAGTTAAAGTATTTTATGAAACAAGGGAAATGACATATGGTTCACACATTCATATCCAATAGACAACATTATCAGTAAGTAAGCCAAGAAAACTCATACATACTAGTGTACATGTGCAATAAATGCATGTGTAGCTAGTACATATGATGCAGGAGCATCGCCCACGTCAAGCAAGCCAGCACATCGAGCGGAAGACAGCTGGACGAGCCAGCACAAAATTCTTTTTGAAAGCACCTTGATACTGTTGTGCAAACATTAATGCATAGATTTAATGAAGCACACTTGTATATTGTAAATGGACCTTGAGCGGATAGCTCACATCCTTAGGTAGATGAGGCATTTAATAGTCTTAATGTAAAGTAGATAGGAATTAATTTGAGATTTGATAGCTTTAGAGCTCGAGAGGGAAACGGGATATAGACACCCTCCTTTGTATATTGTATCATCATCAAGCATTCAGAAGAGAAGAGCACGCAGAGAAGTGTATGAAGAACACTCATGTACAGACATCGAATTAATAGAAAAGCTTTGATTCAATTTCATGGTTGTGTGTCTATTCTCTGTGCGTTGATATTATGCTCATGAATGTTTGCTTCTTGTCATACATTTGATTTTATGTGCTGTGTATGTGATTTCATAGTTAATTGAAGGCTGTGAGAACAAGGAGTTAGAGCAATTGTTTCTTCATCTTGAACCAGAGAATTCCTGCAAGGAGTGCAGTCGAATTGTCCGCAAGGAGTGCGTCGATAGAAGGGTTCAAGGAGAGATAAATTTTGTTCTAGGTTCTCAGAAGTGCAGGTTGGGAACTGAAGCCTTTCAAGGCATGCGTAGGCTAGACGAAGACTCAGAGTTGTGATTCTGAGCCAAAAGATTGAAGGATTTCTGCTGTAGGAGTGTGCAGGATCGAAGGTTTTCAACACTTAGTTTTTGTTGAAGTTTTGCCGCAAGGAGTGCGTGCAAGAATTCTTCCTGAGAGACTTGAAGTCCTGAAGCTCAGAAGGGATAGACCTTCAAAAAAAAATTGAAGGGCAGCGGAGAGAAGTTGCGCAAGCAGGTTAAGAAGCAACGTTGTAGGTTGGCAACAAGTCTCGGAAAGAGATACTTCTCGTTTCATGAATTGTGCAAGAAGGAAAATTGAACGATCAGTATTCTCCGTGGAGGATCTGCGAGTTTCAGTGGATCATTGGATCTCTCAGAGTTACAGGGAGGCTACGGCGCAGGGATAGAAGGATTCGAATCTCAGTCGAACAGGAGCCGTCGATCGGGATCACGAGGAGTGCGAAGCTACTCGTAGATCGGCTATCGGACTATCATAGGAAAGGAGTGGAAGATTTGGTCACGGAAGTCATGAGAGTGCGAGCTGCGACATTCCGACAGCCATGTCAGCAGTGTGGGCCACAAGTGCGAGTGGAGGACAGGTGGCGATATTTCGGGTATCGGAACCTCGGGCATCGGAGGTCGAGGAAAGAGCCGTTTGAACTCACGAGTGGCGAAGTCGCGAGGAAGAGTGATCGAGATTTCGAGACCTCGGCACATCGCATGTCGGAGGTTTAAACCTTAAGCATCGAGCGTCGCAAGTTGTGAGTCGCGATAGAGAGAAAGTCTCGACTACGAGGGAGAAGTCAGCGGTTAACTGGCGTTTCGGGTCTCGGAGCTTTGAGGACCCAAAGGTATATCGTGAACTCGCGAAGACACGAGTTTCGACTTCTCGATAAGACAATAGAAGAGGAGTCATGTGGAGTGAACTATGGGTATTGAGCGATTCCGATAAGGGATCGAAAGAAGCTTGGAGTTCTTCGGGCCTAGGGAAAGAAGGTCCTGGTGAGAGTGGGCGTGCCATGGCGGCGTGTGTGAATCAAGTGGTATCAGAGTGGGAGTTCTTTGCTTTCTTACAGAGAAAGAGGAAATCATCATGCCGCTGAGGATAGAAAGGCGATCACCTGATCCTAAAGACAGGGAGGTGAGAGGCAGAGGCAGACAACCGGCAGGAAATCCAGAAATGGAGCGGCAGATGAGAGATCTCTGAGCAAGGCTTGAGGAGATGGAGACAGCACAAAGACACGGAGTTGGTGCTGGGGATCTTAGTGATTCCGAGGTTGAAGAGGAAGCTGGACATGAAGCAGATGTCACAGCAGAAGATGCATCAACCGAGTGGTTGATCAAAGCCATCGCAAGGATGGGTGCGAAGGCGAAAATGGACATTCCAGTCTATGAGGGAAATCTGGATGCAGAGGATCTTCTAGATTGGATTAGAGCTCTTGACACATACTTCGATTATGAAGATGTGGAAGAATATAAGAAATTCAAGCATGCAGTGACACACTTGAAAGGACATGCAACATTATGGTGGGACGAGCTACAAGCGGACAGACGCTGCAAAGGCAAACAAAAGATTAAAAGCTGGGATCTAATGATCACGAAGATGAAGGAGAAATTCATCCCAAGGGACTATCAAATTACACTGTTCAGGCGAATGCAGAACCTGAGACAGAAACTGATGACAGTCAAAGAGTATACTGAAGAGTTCTATCAACTGAACATTAGAGCAGTTCATCGGGAGAGCGATAATGAGAAAGTGGTGAGATATCTGAATGGTATGAGATACGACATTCAGTATGAATTGAGAATGCTAACCATCCGAACGATGGAAGATGCTTATCAGTTGGCTCTGAAAGCAGAGGAGAAGCTGAGCCGAAAGCAAGGACAGCGAGGGTGAGGCAGAAGCCAGCCAAGAGGCAAAGAAGTTGCCCAGGATAAATACCAGAAGCCCAAGGAGGAATTGAAGAAACCTCAGGGTAAGGTTTAAAGAGGTGGAACCTCACAGCAGAGGCAGCCATATGTTGAGCAGAGAGGACAACAAAATGATCAGCGAGGAGATTATGCTGATGCAAACACTCTTCCTCGTACTAGAGGTCGAGGTAGAGGAAGAGTCGGAGTGATCACATGTTTCACATGTGGAAAGAATGGGCACAAGTCCTACGAGTGTCCAGATAAAAAGAAAGACATAGGGGAAGCTCACATTGCAGAAGCGCAGAGGCGTGATGCTGAGTCAGAAGATGCAGACAGCGGAAGATCGCTTGGGATACATAAAGTCCTTTTGACACCTGAGAAAGAGGTGGAGAGCTCAGTGCAAAGGACCAGACTGTTCAGAATAGCTTGCACAACCAAAGACAGGAAATGCAAGGTTATTGTGGACAGTGGAAGCACCGATAATCTCGTTTCAATTGAGATGGTGGAGAAACTAGAATTGGAGACAACTGATCACCCGAGTCCATATAAAGTTTCATGGCTACAGAAGGGACATCAAGTGAGTGTCACCAAACAATGCTTGGTTGAATTCAAAATAGGTGGATATAATGATCAGATCTTGTGTGATGTTATTCCCATGGATGTATGTCATCTATTGCTGGGTAGACCATGGAAATATGACAGAAATGTGATTCATGATGGGAGAATGAACACATATACCCTGGAAAGGAATGGGAGAACCCATAAATTGCTTCCGATAAAGGATAAGGAAGTGAAGCCGGAAGTAAACAGCACAATACTTCTCATGAGTGGGAACGAACTTCTTACAGAAATGGAGAAGAAAGAAGATCCACAATTCTTTGTTGTCAGAAAGCCAAGAATTGTTCTGACTAGCACAAGAGTGGATGATTTACCAGATGAAGTTTGGGAACTGCTGGAAGAGTTCGCTGATATCATCATGGACGAATTACCTCATTCGTTGCCACCGATGAGAAGTGTGAGTCATCACATAGACCTCATACCAGGAGCTAGTTTTCCGAATAAATCCACGTACAGGTTGACGTCGCAAGAGAATGAGGAGGTCAAGAAACAGGTCCAGGATTTGATGGACAAAGGATTGGTCAGGGAGAGCTTGAGTCCATGTGTTGTTCCAACAGTACTCAGTCTGAAGAAAGACGGAGGCTGGAATATGTGTACCGACTCAAGAGCGATTAACAAGATAACCATTAGGTACAAGTTCCCATTGCCGAGAATGGATGATCTGATGGACTGCTTGAGCGGGGAAAATTACTTTTCAAAGATAGATTTGAAAAGAGGATACCACCAGATTCGCATGAGAGAAGGCGATGAGTGGAAAACATCATTCAAGACAAACGAAGGGTTGTACGAATGGCTAGTCATGCCGTTTGGCTTGACAAATGCGCCCGGTACTTTTATGAGGCTGGTGAATGAAGTCCTGAGGGAGTTCATCGAAAAGTTCGTCATTGTGTTTTTGGACGACATACTGATTTACAGTAAATCAGAGGCTGAACATCTGAAGCATTTGGCCATTGTGATGAGAAAGCTACAACAGGAGAAGTTGTTGATCAACATAAAGAAATGTTTGTTTATGAAGACAGAGCTCATATATTTGGGTTTTTTTATTTCAGCGAATGAATTGAGGATGGATCCAGAGAAGGTGGATGTAATAAAGAATTGGCCATCACCGAGAAATATATTCGAGGTGAGAAGTTTCCATGGTTTGGCTAGTTTCTACCGGAAATTCATCAGGAATTTCAGTGGAATTAGCGCAGCGATGATGGACACAGTGAAAAAGCGGCATAAATTTTTTCATTGGACAGCAAAGGCTGAAAAGAGCTTCAATCTGTTGAAGCGAAAGATCACGGAGAAACCAGTGTTGGTATTGCCAGATTTTCAGAAGACATTTCAGCTGAAGTGTGATGCTAGTGGGTATGCCATAGGAACGGTCTTGAGTCAGGATGACAGACCAGTCGCATATTTCAGTGAGAATTTGGATGAGGCGAAGCTGAAATACTCCATGTATGACAAAGAATTTTATGCTATCATACAAGCACTGAAGAATTGGAGGCATTACTTGATCCCAAGGGAATTTATATTGTACAGTGACAATCATGCATTACAGTTTGTGAGTCAACAGGAGAAGTTGAATCAGAAACATGCTAAATGGGTAGAGTATATGCAAAATTTCACATTTGTAATTAAACACATTTCAGGTACTACTAACAAAGTAGTTGATGCTTTGAGCTGGAAATGTTTGTTGCTGCAGGAGTTCCGAGTCAAAACATTGGGTTTTGAAAATCTCAGAAATATGTATGCAGGTGATGCAGATTTTGCAGAGGCATATGAAGCAGCTGAGAATCCAGTTCTCAGAGATAGGAGTCCTTGGATAGATTACATGATCCAGGAAGGATTGTTGTTCAGAGGCAATCAGCTGTGTATTCCAAATTGCTCCATGAGGGAGAACCTGTGGAAGGAGAAACACAGTGGTGGATTGGCAGGACATTTTGGCCATGAAAAAACCTTTGTGAAGCTGAGTGAGTCATATTTTTGGCCGGGAATGCACGCGGAGGTCGAGAATTTTGTTGACAGATGTCGGATTTGTCAGCATTCAAAAGGGAGAAAGCAGAATGCAGGGTTTTATCAGCCATTGCCCATACCGGAGAGACTATGGGAGGCGATAAGCATGGATTTCGTATTGGGATTGTCGAGGACGCAAAGGGGTGTTGATTCCATCTTTGTGGTTGTGGATAGGTTTTCAAAGATGGCACATTTTATTCCATTCCAGAAGACCAGTGATGCGACGCACATCGCAAATCTATTTTTCAAGGAGATTGTGAGGCTTCATGGATTGCCGAAAAGTATTGTTTCGGACAGGGATACTAAATTCATAGGCCATTTTTGGAGGACGCTATGGAAGAAGCTAGGAACTAATCTGGCATTTAGTTCTTCTTATCATCCTCAGACAGATGGACAGACGGAAGTCGTCAACAGGAGTTTGGGAGATTTATTGAGGAGCTTGGTGACAGAGCACCACAGCAGTTGGGACAATGTGTTGCCACAGGTAGAGTTTGCATACAACGATTCGGTGAATCGGAGTACAGGCGAAAGCCCATTTCAAGTTGTATATGTGATGCAGCCAAGAGGAGTTTATGAATTGCGAGATCCAGAATAGACAGCAACTAGCAGTGCTAGTGCGGAAGAATTCGTTGAGGCGATGCAAGAACTTCACAGTCAGGTGAAGCAGCGATTGCAAGACTCGAACCAGGAGTATAAGCATAGGGAAGATCAGCATAGGAGAGAACTTTAGTTTGAAGTTGGCGATCTGGTTCTGGCACATCTAAGGAAAGAGAGGTTCCCGAGGGGAACATACAATAAACTTAATATGAAGAAAATCGGACCATGCAGAGTCTTGAGGAAATTCGGAGAGAATGCGTATGAGATTGAGTTGCCGGATGGAATTGGGATATCTCTGATATTCAATATCGCAGACTTATACCCATACAGAGATGGAGAAGCAGAGACTGGAGCTGAGGAACCAGTAGTCCAGTGGATAAAGAAATTACCAGTAGCAGAAAAGTCGCAGATGGAATGCATACTGGACAAACGAGCGGGTAAGAAGACCAGGCGAAAGCGGTATTTTGAGTATCTGGTCAAGTGGAAGAATCACCCAGTGGAGGATTCCAGCTGGGAAACCGAAGCGATGATACAGAAGCATGGACAGACCCTGCAGGAGCTCATGGACAGGAGCCCATGAAATTTTTCAAGCGAGGGAGTATGATGCAGGAGCATCGCCCACGTCAAGAAAGCCAGCACATCGAGCGGAAGACAGCTGGACGAGCCAGCACAAACTTCTTTTTCAAAGCACCTTGATACTATTGCGCAAACATTAATGCGTAGATTTAATGAAGCACACTTGTATATTGTAAATGGACCTTGAGCAGATAGCTCACGTCCTTAGGTAGATGAGGCATTTAATAGTCTTAATGTAAAGTAGATAGGAATTAATTTGAGATTTGATAGCTTTAGAGCTCGAGAGGGAAACGGGATATAGACACCCTCCTTTGTATATTGTATCATCATCAAGAATTCAGAAGAGAAGAGCACGCAGAGAAGTGTATGAAGAACACTCATATACAGACATTGAATTAATAGAAAATCTTTGATTCAATTTCATGGTTGTGTGTCTATTCTCTGTGCGTTGATATTATGCTCATGAATGTTTGCTTCTTGTCATACATTTGCTTTTATGTGTTGTGTATGTGATTTCATAGTTAATTGAAGGTTGTGAGAACAAGGAGTTAGAGAAATTGTTTCTTCATCTTGAACTAGAGAATTCCTGCAAGGAGTGCAGTCGAATTGTCCGCAAGGAGTGCATCGACAGAAGGGTTCAAGGAGAGATAACTTTTGTTCTAGGTTCTCATAAGTGCAGGTTGGGCACTGAAGCTGTGCAAGGCGTGCGCAGGCTAGACGAAGACTCAGAGTTGTGATTCTGAGCCAAGAGATTGAAGGATTTCTGCTGGAGGAGTGCGCAGGATCGAAGGTTTTCAACACTTAGCTGTTGTTGAAGTTTTGCCGCAAGGAGTGCGTGAAAGAATTCTTCCTGAGAGACTTGAAGTCGTGAAGCTCAGAAGGGATTGACCTTCAAAAGTTTGTTGAAGGGTAATGGAGAGAAGTTGCGCAAGCAGGTTAAGAAGCAGCGTTGTAGGTTGGCAACAAGTCTCGGAAAGAGATACTTCTCGTTTCGTGAATTGCGCAAGAAGGAAAATTGAACGATCAGTATTCTCCGTGGAGGATCTGTGAGTTTCAGTGGATCGTTGGATCTCTCGGAGTTACAGGGAGGCTACGACGCAGGGATAGAAGGATTCGAAGCTCAGTCGAATAGGATCCGTCGATCGGGATCACGAGGAGTGCGGAGCTACTCGTAGATCGGCTATCGGACTATCGCAGGAAAGGAGTGGAAGATTTGGTCACGGAAGTCACGAGAGTACGAGGTGCGACATTCCGACAGCCACGTTAGTAGTGTGGGCCACAAGTGCGAGTGGAGGACAGGTGGCGATATTTCAGGTATCGGAACCTCGGGCATCGGAGGTCGAGGAAAGAGTCATTTGAACTCGCGAGTGGCGAAGTCGCGAGGAAGCGCGATCACGATTTCGGGACCTCGGCACATCGCGTGTCGGAGATTGAAACCTTAAGCATCGGGCGTCGCAAGTTGCGAGTCGCGATAGAGATAAATCCCCGACTACGAGGGAGAATTCAGCGGTTAACTGGCGTTTCGGGTCTCGGAGCTTTGAGGACCCAAAGGTAGATCGTGAACTCGCGAAGACACGAGTTCCGACTTCTCAATAAGCCAATAGAGGAGTCGCGTGGAGTGAACTGTAGGTATTGAGCGATTTCGATAAGGGATCGAAAGAACCTTGGAGTTCTTCGGGCCTAGGGGAAGAAGGTCCTGGTGAGAGCGGGCATGCCAGGGCTGCGCATGTGCATCAACATACGAGTCTCGCGCATGTACTAATAACTATAACTATCACCTCTATAGTAACTTTTGTATGCACCCAATCCAATCAACAAGACTATTCATTTTATAAAAGATAATAAACCAATCATATGTTTGTGAAATCCCTTAATTACAATAATCTAGCTCAACAATGTTTATTTAGACAATTGTAGTTTAGTTAAGTAATTATGAATATACATATATACACATTTTCATTTCAAAAGGAAAAACAATAAATTCCACCATAAGGCAAATCTCCATACACTCTCAACTATTTATATTCATCCTTCCTTCCTAACTTACTTCCATCTTCCATTCCTATCCTTCCTCTGCTGGACTATCTTGGAGCGTCAACTATAATTACCTAACTCCAAATAGAACCCGTAAGCGGAAGTGTCACTATCTTGACCAAGCTTCCCCAGCAGGAAACTGACAGTCATCATCACACGTCTAGGGGAGCGTGAGATAACACCGTCCTCCCATGACTCCAGGTTTTAGAGGATACATGGTGGGAAATGCCTCCACCCCTCCTAATAGGACTAGGGTCCACACCCTACAATGGAATATACAGTGGCACCGTGTTACTAGGAGTTTTTTCATCGTTTATTCAGTTTTAGGCAGTCTCGCCATATGAAATCCTGCACTGGTCCACATATCATAGCTATGCATTCAAACCAATATAATTTCACATACAAAGATTCATACCATATTGTTTCTCGGTCAGTGGTCATGACATTCACTTTCATTACCATTATCCCTTGGCTATTTCATAGCCCATTGACCTGCAAATTAGTCTATAACACAAACTCATACATATCTAGGCATTATCATCATGTAATTGCATACAACCATAATCTCTATTCGGTATCCACGTACCAACAACTTAATATCAAAGTTTTCAAGTTAGAAATAGATCTCATAATATCCCCATAATTCAATTGACGTTACTCGTTCATAGAATTTTCATTTACATAATAGATCGCATCATATCTATCATTATTCAAATAACATTTAAACATTCATAGAATTTACATTCACATAATAGATCGCATCATATCCATCATCATTCAAATAACATTTTAAACATTCATAAAGGTTCCTACGTCTTAAAAGTGCAAGTGTATCATTAATAGTTTCACTGTGAATAGAAAATAAAGGTGATTAGGCCTCAGGTAATCCTAGTTGTTTAAGTCAAAAGTTGGTGTTACATACAACCAACCTTCGAGAAACATATTCTTGAGGTGGTCAAAAGAAATGAGGGATAATATCGTCGTAATGTCTCGGCATCCTCCCAAGTAGTAGATCCTGGAATATACTTGTCCCACTGGACCTTAACTTGGTCTATCAGACGGTTCTTGAGTTGTCGAACTCTACGGTCCCATATGCGTAATGGTTCTACCGTGAGGGTTCCCACGTTCGATACCTGCAATTCCTTCCAATTTATTTTATATGATTTGTCAACAACATAATGACGTAGAACAGATACATGAAAAACATTATGAGTTTTATGCAAGTGGGGTGGCAGTACGAGACGATAGGCAA
>SNQJ01S0234241.1:0-14098 GCA_010110895.2 Picea sitchensis
GATACCAAATGGGATAAATAATCTTGTTTATTACGATATTGCAAGAATACTTTTGCAATTTTATAAAAATATATTGAGTAGTAAATGATTGATATATGAATGATCAGAATTGATGATACAATGAGCCTCGTGACAATATACTTATACGCTTTGATTGGTCACAAGGTGAAGTGGGATGTGTCCCTTAACCTTTCATTAACGTAATGATTATTATTTATTATTTAATAGTATTATTATTATTTATGTTTGTTATAGAGGTGCTTGAGAGGGTGGTCTGTAGAAGTTATTGGCAGATCCAACAAGAACCCTAATGCATGATAGTGACAACAAGTGTGAGCTTTGGCACAAAATGTTGGATCTAGAGCACTACGGAGCGTTTCCTATCTTGAAGGACATGGTGCAAGGATTGTCGAACTTCAAGATTGAGAAGACCAAGTTTGCAAGGGTTGTGCACTCAACAATCATGCCAAGACTGCTTTCCCAAGTAGTGAGCATAGGTCAAGAGAGATTATTGACCCGATATATTCAGAAGTATGTGGACCCGTGACTTCAGCTTCAATATCAAGTAACACTTATTATGTTTCATTAATTGATGATTCCTCTCAAAAGAACTGTATTTACTTCATGAAGACCAAGGATGAGGTCTTCAAGAAGTTTCAAGAGCTTAAATCTCTTGTAGAAAATTAGACAGGAAAGAAGAATGAAGTGTTGAGATTAGATAATGAAGGAGGGTATACCTCCAAGGCGTTTGACACTTTTTGCAAGGAAGCGGGGATTAATGGGGAGTTGACAATGCCTTATAACCTGCAACAAAATGGGGTTGCAAAGAAGAAGAATAGGTCCATCATAGAGACTTCCAAAGAAATGATCCATGACCTAGATTTACCAATGTGTATTTAGGCAAAACCATGTTGCACCATAGTCTAGATTCTGAACTGGGTCCTCACAGGATATTGAAGGAAAGAAGCTTTACTAGTGAGAAACCACGAGTATCACATTTTCGTGTTTTTGGTTGTCCTGTATATATTCCTGTTCTTGAGGAGAAAAGAACTAAGTTGAAACCCTCTAGTTTGAAGGGTATTGTTGTATGATACTACAAGACTTCTAAGGAAGATAGTTGTAAGCCAAGATGTCAAGTTCGACGAGGATGCAAGGTCCTCTATGTCTCAAGAGCCTCCAACAAAGATTCAGGAGATAGAGAAGCTTATTGCCCCAAAGACTAATCCACAAATTCCAAATAAATCAAATTCAAATCAGTTAGATTCTAGTACACATACAAAAGCTAGTTTGCTTCTAGTTAAATCAAGAGGCCCAAATGGTTTACCTAGACAATATAGAAGGCACGAAACCAAGTAGGAGTGCCTAAGACTTCATTCCAGGAAGATCATCCTCCTAAGAAGTTTCCTAATTATGTTGCATTGATGTCTTCCATTCTTGATGCAAAGCCTTCCAATATAAGAAGGTAGCAAGTGAGCAAGTATGGCCAAACGCCATGGCAAAGGAGTATAACTTGATCCTAAAGAATAATGTCTAGGAGATGGTGCTTAGTCCAGCAAGGAAATTAATGATTGATTCTAAGTTGTTGTACAAAGTGAGGCATGCAGCTGATGGCGGTGTGGAGAAGTATAAGACCAAGTTTGTAGCAAGAGGAATCTCACATAAAGAGGCAGTAGACTATGATGAGACCTTTGCTCCAGTTACCATGTATACTTCCATCATAACCATTGTGTCTTTAGCATCAACATTTGATTGGCCTTTATATCAGATACATGTTAAGACAACTGTTCTTAATGGTCTAGTTGAGGAAGAAGTATACATCGATCCACTAAAAGATTTTGAGGTGCATGGGCGGGATACCCATGTGTACAGGTTGAAGAAGGCCCTTTATGGGCTGAAGCAAGGATCACGGGCTTGGTACCTACAGATTGATGAGTACCTATAGAGATTGGAATTTACTAAGACTACTGCAGATCCGAACTTGTATTATCTGTTTGATAAATCTGATCTTCTTATCTTAGTGTTATATGTAGAATCTAGATGATCTAGTCCTAACAGGGAATTCAAAAAAGCTCGCATGGTGCAAGAAGAAATTGGAAAGTGAGTTTGACATGAAGGACATAGACCTGATGCATTATCTTCTAGGTCTAGAGGTTTAGCAGGGTTCCAGGGAACATTTCCTTAGACAAGGGAAGTCTGCAATAGAGATTTTGAAGAGGTTCTAAATGATGTATTGTAAAATTCTACCCATTCCTAAGGCTCCAAATCTGAAGTTATCTATTGACTTAGATTCAGATTTCATATATCCCTTTCTGTTCAGGCCATTGATTGGTTCCCTTATATATCTAGTGAATACTAGGCATGATGTTTTTCTATGAACACATTGAGCCAGTGCATGATTGAGCTCTGATAGATTCACTGGAGGGCTGCAAAACATGTGCTCAAATACTTGAAAGGCATAGTTCACTATGGTCTAAGGTATGAGAGAAATGGTGATTTATTGTTGCATGAATTTGTTGATTCTGACTAGGGAAGAGATGCAAGTGACAAGATGAGTACTCTAGGGTGTTTCTTTAGTTTGGGTTCATGAGTCATATCCTGGTTCAATAGGAAGCTATCCTAAGTCGTACTTTGTTTAGCAGAGGCAGAGTACAAGGCAGCTAGTACTACTAGTTGTGAGGCTAACTGGCTTTGCAAATTGATAGAAGATTTGACCAATCAAAGGTTGGAGCCCTCAGTGGTTTACTGTGATAATCAGAGTTGCATTAAGCCTACTGATAATACAATATTTCACGATCACTCCAAGCACATTGATATCCAGTACCATCTCATCCATAACAGAGTTCAGAAGGATGCAGTGATCCTAGAGTAAATTCCTTCAAATTCGCAAGTTGAAGATATTTTGACGAAGCCCCTAGCTATGGAGAGGTTTGAGATGCTACGAGAGAGGAATGGGCTGGTTGAGAACACTTTCCTCGCAAAGAGGTAGTGTTATAATATCTACATGTCACTCCTAAAATTCTTCCCTAGCATACTTGTAGCAACCTGTAGCAGCAGCATACCTATAGCATTTTGTAGCAATGGGTGAGGGTGCAGTAGTGTTTAAGGATCCAACAGCAAAGGCACATGCAAGCATCAGCCATAGATAGATGTGTTACTTCTGTCTTGAGTTCAATTCAATTCTTCATCCAATCTGGATGCTCGCCAAAAAGAATTCTCTGTAAACTTTGTAATAAACATTTAATTGTTTTTGGCAAAGTTGAGAAAATGTTCAAAACTCCCTTGGAAGTTGAAACAAACCATTGTAATGGTTGGCCATCCAAGACAGCTCATTAAAACAGAAGGCTGTGATGAAGAAGAGCATTGAATGGAACAAAGAGGAGAAAATGAAGAAGGCAATAGCATAGATGAGAGCTCAAAGAAGCAGTCTGTTTGATGATCGGAGGAGAAGAAGACATTGAGTCTGTCCCATGATGAGTGAAGATTGTTGTTGAGCCATGGCCATCTCCAAATTTCCTGCTAGTGAGTAACAATAAACTAAATCTGTGTATAGCTCACCCTTTTGTAATCAATTTCCTGCTGAATGAAAATCCCCTAGAACCTGGTTTTCTTCCCAGTTGAGTTTCCAGGGTAAAATCTGTGTCTGTGGTGCCTTTAAAATCTTTGTGGTTGATGAATTGCTGTGACTGAGTGTTGTGTTCTGGTAATTGGATGCAAATGCCATCACCAATTCACCCCTCTTTAAATCGATGCATGGTGAGCAATAACACTTGCAGCCGTGCATTGTATCCCTGTTGGAATAAATATTGTGAATGGGTGTGAATTGTGACTGTCACCTACAGCCATTGTAATCTCTGCCAAGTGCTAAATCACTGATATTTATTTTCTGTCTGAGTGCCATGTAAACGCGCCAAAATAAATAATGTTACCTATAGCCATGCATCTTGTCATTTGAAGGAATGAAAAAATGTGTGATTGGAGCTATGTGTGCACATATAAGACCACAGAGTGCTGCCATTACAGAGTTGTTACTTGCTTGAACAGACTATTCTGTTAACTGCTAGTATTATGTCAACTACTATTGTATTTGACTAACCGCTGAGCTATAATTGGCACAACAAGAATTACAAAAACAGAATTTTTTTTTCCTTTGATTGGTCTTGGTTTTCCATAGAAAGTGAACCAAGCAGTGAGTCAATCAGGGAACAGAATGTTGTTTGTATGTTGATGATGAGCAGCTGAGAAGGTTTGCGCTCTAGAGTTACACCCAGAACAGAGAACAAAATTTTATTTTCGTAGATCTGTGTGGACGAAACGGACAGGCCATAGGCCTACCGTTTATGGATCAGTTTTAAAATTATATATTTAATTCAGTTCTATAATTAGATCACACACAGATCAGATTTAGATAGGCACAGTTCACTAGGAGAGTAGGGCGTGTGCATGAGGATAATTCTACTCCAGGAAGGGCACACTTACCAAGGAGCTGTGGGTGCCTAGTTCACTTCAGTAAGGCATGCTTTTCATGGCAGCTCAATTCATGACGGCGTTTTATCCTAGGCATCTTGAGTTAGTGTTTGACACTGTCAAACTCGATTCATTTAACCCAGATTTATAGTTAGCCACTCTGCTTGTGTTATAAAGACAAGAGGGCACTCCTATCTGTTTGATATTCAGAAGTTCAGTGAGTATGAGTAATGTTTTCCTTTCCTGAGTTAATAAAGTAAAACAGAGATGATTTTCTGTGTGCTGGAAATTCTTATTAGTTTGCTGTCAGTACTTTTAAGTTAGCAGATGTGTTTTCAGATCTAGCATTAGAAGCAGTTATGAGAGTCCTTTAAAGTTTTCAGCTTTCTTGAGTTAATAGTTGCAGGTCTGTTTACCATGTACTGAAATTTTAACAATATAATGGATATGTGCCTGGATGAGAAAAGAAGCAACACATAGGGCCTTTAATCAAGGATAAATTCTCTAGGACAGCTACTGCCACAACCTAGTTCATAAAAGTGAAACCCTGAAGTAAAAAATATTTGATTTGGGAACAAAACACATAAAGATACGGTAATTCTAGTTCTCAAGACCACTCTGTTCTTGCTTTTTAGTGATAACAAAGAACAGAGTTATGAGACTTGTTATCCCCATTTTGTGGATAACTAAGGAGATGATGTCTCGAGGCCCTCAGGTTGCATATATGGAGTGCCGAGAGACTACATGACCAGCAGTACCCTTTGCACAGATGGAAAACCCACTCACCACCACAGATGGTCACAAGTTTACACATGGCATCCACCACACCACTTGGCTTCCAGAAGGCAGTGGGCCTTGCTCCATGAGGTACAAGTCAGTATTATGGTGAGCATCATTTCAATATCTAAGCCATTTGATTATGTTGTATCTTAGATTGCTCTAGATTTCATAATATGTGCTTGGACATTATGTCTTTTTCCCTGCTTCACCTTGGTGGTTGACATTGTGCCCTAGTAAGTGGTCTTCTTTGGGAATGGGTTTGCTACTGGGAAATCCCTTAATGAGCCATCATACCGTTCCTGACCATACTTACCATTTTCCATCATTATTCCCCTCCATTTCCTTATCTCTTGGGATTTTAGGGTGTATTGACCCAAGAAGGGGTAGTCCCTCATTCTATGTGAAGAAGGGGCTAAAGGCCCAGAGGGGTTGGTGTTAGGTAAAAGATAAAAGCCTTACATAAACCTTCCAGTTTCTTCGCCCAGGGATCACCCAAGAAAGCAATGAAATGCTTATCTTTGAATAAAGGGGAACCAAAATATAATAAATAAATGCTTAAAAGGTTAGTTGAAGGATAGGAGGTCTCATCACGAGCCGACCTATCACGTCCATGGATATCTAGTGGTATGACATTGTCATCATCTAGTCAGCAACCCAGGGCAATGGCTCTCAGTTGCATGGCTGAGAGAAAGGGGGTCTCATCACGAGCCAGTCTTCTCATTTCCATTAGGTGTTTGTGGGTGACATTGCGATCACCTGGTCACCACGCCAGGGCAGTGACCTTCAATCTCTCCTTATGCTATTATGAAAGAAAATATAAAGAAAGAAAGATTAAAGGCAATTGATGGGCTTGGAAAAAGTGCATTGCGGACAAAGGTACCACACACCCTCTACAAAGGCACCCATGAATGAGACACTGTGACCCCTAGTATGTCATGAGCCCTATGCCCATTGAGTCTTGACCCCATCCACCTCATACACTTTATATGGCTTAGAGAAGGACCTCTTGGAAGCTCTCCTTGACCTAGGGCAAGATCTACCCAATAGGACACCTCGTCAACCCTCCCATACTTACGCTTGCCAAGTCACATAATGTCTTTGAGTTGTTAATTGTTTGATATGGTGATCTTTAATGCACATGCTTAAATGGCTTGCTTATTGATTGGATTAACTTATCATGATGTTATGACTTGAGATCCTTGGAGGGCGTGTTCATTTGTCTTTGCAGGACCTAGCTAGTGGACAGTTTTGGGAGAACAAGCCTAGCTTGGGATTCCATGGAGCTACAAGCCCACAGGTGGGATGCCAGGGGCCTGCATCCCAAATGAGAGAGATCAGACTTGGACGGCCTTGATGATGACTTGGACAACCTAGCCCACCCCCTACTCGCCAAACGATTTTCCGAGGAGGGGCAAAACGTTCCATTTTTTAGCTTGACATCGTGATATTGGGGGGGCTAGGGCATGGTGGTGAGGTGCCACTCTCTGACAAATGGACATTTGAGGAGGAGAAGAGTCTTCACCATGATATGAGTGCCTAGATGTTTGACACATGGCCTGTGGAGGCCCCTCCATGCTTTTCCAACACCAACAACCTCCTCAAAGTGGCAAAACGCCCCCTAAAGGGGTGACGTCCTCCTAAATTAGGGTTTAATTTGTGTAAAAGATGAAATTTTAAGTGAATTGTTTAATATTATTTTGTTAAGGGGGCAAGATTAGGGATGTTGACCCCTAATCTTGTGTTTTACTCCTTAATTTGTGGACAAGTTATGTTAGCTAAATTTTGTATAAATAGAGATCATAAGATCTCATTTTGAATCATAACTCTCCCTCTTGTGAGAGACTTGGTCTGAAATTTCCGGCCCCCTTGGCTCTTTTAGCTCTTGTGCACTAGTTTTATGGCTATTTTATGAATGGTTGATGGAGGAAGGCCTAGCGCTAACTTTGGATGATGCTTTCTAGCTCTTGTGGTGAATTGTCTTAGCATTTCTCTTGATCTTGGTATGGTTTTTACTCTCTTGCTATCATTTTATTCAAGTCAAGTATTGTTATGCTAGGAGCTAGGTGGGAAGTATAAGGGCATACACCCCAACCATAGCCTTCATCATTTTATTTGCTTCATCTCATCGATTAAGGGTTTGCTAAGAGAAGTATAAGGGTATACACCCTCTTAGCTTAAACCCTAGCTTAGAGAAACTTGCCTTGGGGAATAAAAGGGCTTACACCCCCAAGGAGGTAGCTTCTCTAAGTTCCTTGTGACTCCATTAACCCAATAGTAAAATCACTAGTCATTGATTTATTGCATTGAAGAAATAAAATATTGCATTGGGAAACGTGATTTCGGGTCATTTTTACTTCTTGCAAAGTGGATTGTTTTCCTTGTGCTTTGGGCACCTCACAGCCACTAGGGCATCCCCATCTAGGGGCTACCTATTGCTGCTGTTACAAAATTGCATCTTCAGCCATTAGGGCTGCAGAAACACTAACTTACTTGCTTTAATAACTCTCTTATCAACCATTGGTTTTTGCTCAAAGTTTGCACACTTACTCTCCTTGTCCTAGCGCACTTTTTGGCAAAGTTTGAGGAGATTTCAGTGGCTGATTTTCTTGCTGTAATACATTAAATGTTACAGCCATAAGGCTGATATAATTTGTTGCAGACAAGTGTTTACAACAGCCTTATATTTTATGCTAAGAGTATTGGTTTTTCATCTTGAGTTTAGCTAGTCATTTACTAGTTTTTCTCTTGCATTTTCTACTTGATATTTAGCATTTATTGAGCAGCTTATAGTACCTTTTTCTTGCTGATATATACTGTTATCTATTGCTATAAATTAGGGACAGCAAGCTTAACTTGCTGATCCAACTAGCATATACTCTTGCAAAGTGTCTTTTCTTGTGTCTCGGGCAGGTACAATCATCTGAAGAAGTGTTATACCTGTGGGGCAACAATTTCTTGACTTGCAAGGCATCTCTTTCCACCTTTCACTCCACTTAGACTTGACCTATAGGGGCTTCATTTCCATCCATCTTGATCTCCATCTCAATCCCCCTAGGGTCACCGGGGTCGCCTCCCTAAAGCGACCTAGTCACCCTTGAAGTGCGGGACCTACATCGAGGTGACATTGGGTGTAGGATTCCCAAGTTGTAGCACTTGTTCCATGGTTGGGTCAGGCTTTGCCCAACCTGCAACTTGCACTATAACAAGACTCAACTCGAAAAATGACTCGGCAACGCTGAAAAGTGAGAGTCTACTCAAACTTGGAAAAAGTTCAACAATTGACTCCAGAAATTTAAAAAAATATAAATTATAATCTTCTTTTTTTAAAGATATTTTAAGTATGTAGGTGATACTACATACATGATACAACAAAACACCCATGGGATTTGGATAGTTGATAGGCCAGTTTGTCTGATTTGAAATAAGGTAAGAAAAACAAGAAAAATGAGTTGTTTTGGTTTTTATAGACAGAAGACCAAGTCTGACTCAATCACCTCACACTTGCCAAGTCAATTTGAATTAAGTTTGACACGCAAGACTGAGTCATACTCACAAGCCAAAAGCGCAGGTATGATTCATACCAAGTCAGACTGGGAGGAGTTGATTTGATTCAGTTTCCTTAAAGAGCGGATTCAGACTCAGTAGTCAACTTGGACTTGGAAGAATCTGGTAACATTGACATAAAGTGAATGAGCCAATGATTTCAGTGAATAACTATTATTAGATCCCAAGCTGCTTGAACTGTAACTTTGTCATCTTATTTATCAAGCACTAAGGAAATTGACAAATGAATGGAGTGGATGGGGAGGATTTGATAGTTCTGGACAGACTAAATGCACCTGCTAAGCTTGTACTCAAAATGAAATTATGAAACGGGTTCAATTCCAGTGGTAATTACAATTTCACACACTTATATTTCCTTGCCTGAGACGGATCCTTTCAATCTACTTCTAACTTCCAAGTCGCAACATACTAGCACTCTAGTATAGTAATAAATCTACCATAGGTCCACGGTAGAATGTCAAGGAGGTTAGGTGTAATGGCTCATATGAATAAACCAGTAGTACTAATTTAGTTAATTCTAGATACAATCATACAAGCGATTCACGATATTAGTTGTTTACATCCAAATTTCTATAAAGCATTTTTATAACAAGAAAATTACATATGATCAGTTATTTCAAAAACAAGTAAACTAACCATGCAAATAATTATATCCGAAAGTTTAACAACTTGCAGACTCCAAAAAATCTAGCAATACCTGCAAGATAGCACTTGGTCCTTGAGTCCACCAGCTCGCACAGGCATCAAACTGTTGAACAATACACTCCTTCGCATTTTTCTGACTCTGAACCTGTCATTCAGACAGTAATCTGTTCTGTATCACAAGCGTGGATAATGTTGATTTACAATTAAATTTAGTTATCCTATGTAGGATTTGTGGTAGATTACTTGGATGAGAATGTATAAGGGTAAGCAACTCCCATCATACATTAATAATCACAGAAAAATATACCACATGGGTTTTGCCCCTTGAAAGAGATGATGCAAACAAGTAGATAAAGTAATATTATGAGCAGCAGAAAAGTGAAAACGTCCAAGGCTTTTCTACCATATTTGCCACCACCTTTAACTATATGAATTTGTTGATTCATTTTCCATCAAAATAGAGAGTTAGCCGGAAAAAGCAAATAAGTACACAGGATAACTTCGTATATGTCAATAACAAGGGATCCTAGGACGAAAAATTGCCACGCAGACCTTGTGAACAGCAAAATTTTCTCCATAGCGTGAATCAATCAAAGTAATAGACTGTTCACGAACAAGAGAATGCTGTGTAAACGGCCACCAAAGTAAGCTCCCTGCCTTCTTTGGCATCTCATGCAACCGCTGTCTCCTTTCCAAAAATGCTGCTTGCAATATTTCCTTAAGTTCAGAGAACACTTGGTAGGATTCACTAAACCACTCCATAAGGCTATCGCTTGCATCTTCTGGTATCTTGGGAAGGACAAATACAGGTATCCTAGCCATGGACAAAACTCAAACCAGTGAGATGATTGAAATTCATTCACAACAATGTTTACCTAAAACCTTCATTTTGATCCAGTTAAATGCTTACACACAAAAACAATGTTCAAAAATAATCACAATCTTTACTGAGATACTCTTAAAACTTCTCTTGATGAATCAAGTTTATTTTTGCAACGAAGCTTGACAAGTTGATTGCAGGACCTTAATTTTCTATCAAACTTCAATAGCAAGCAATATTAATTGCAAAATATTAGATGTTAACCTCATGATGTTACAAACGATCATCGACCAAAACTACGAGAAGGGAAAAAGCTTAATGCTCTAATACAGACGCAACTTCAATAGCAAGCAATAATAACTGAGAAAGACAAATGTGAACTTCATATTGTCATGAAAGATAAGATAAGATAAGATAATTTTATTAATGTCCGACTAGTGACTATAAAAGTAGGTCAAAGGTACTGCTGAGTACAATGATGTCATTACAAAGAAGGAGTACCAAAAGGTCTCTTATAAAAAGGCAAAATGCAGAGAGGAAAGTAAAGTAAGATATAATAGAGAGTGAGATCTAAGATCTAAGTCAAGGCATGAACTCTCGACCTCAAGCCCGGAGACCCACTCTGGAGAGATGTGTAGTAGGAGAAGGTCCAGGAACAAAAGGGACCAGAAGTAATGAAATAGGTCTGTCATGGAATAGACCCATCTCTCCTACCATCTGAGGCCGAATGAAGGAAGTTGAGTATAGTAAAATGTCCAGTGGGAGAACTGGGGGGATGCCTGCCTCGTCCACTGCGCTGCTGTCTGAAAGAGGTAATATGCCGATGAGGCCTAGGGGATCCCATCCTTCTCCTAGGAAGGGATCTGATCTGGTGAAGTCTTGTGGAACAGGGGAAGATCTCACAGGTCCGCACTGATCTGGAGTCCAGAGCTGCACTAGTATCAGTCTGTCTCTTAGTGCCCCTTCCAGAGGATAGCACAGTGAACGAGCATCAACCAAAACAAGAAGACAGGAAAGATGCATATGAAACTGACTCCCATGACAAACTTGACAAATACTGCAGCTTAGATTTCTATTACAGAAGCAACTTATATAGCAAGAAATAATAAACGCAAAAAGACAAATGTTAACTTCATGCTGTTACAAATGAGCATTGACCAAAATTTCAAGATAGGAAAAAGGTGTATGAAACTGACTCGCAACACAAACTTGACACATAACTCTGTCAGTTTTCTGTACCTGATTGCTCAGCAGTTGGTTTTGCTTATGTATGGCTCACTTAACAGTTCCAGCACAGCAGATTGGACAGGGATTAGATAGGGGTATATAGGCTGAAGTAGGGAGTGCATGCTTGCCTAAGCATGCATGCGCCAGCTTTAGTCCTCTTTCAGTTTTTAGTATGCTCTTATGTTTAGAACAGCACTTGTCTTTTCTTATTTTAGACTAGATTCTAATTCTGTCAGTAGTTAGCTTTTTTTCCAGAATAGCATAGGCGCTTTCTTTAGCTGAGTTAGCTGTTGTTCTTCTAATATAACTGGGAACTTTTCTGCATTAGGGTTTTCCAGATTAGGTAGAGTGCAGATTTTGAGCCATGCATGTTTCCATGTGTGAGCCTATCTCCTTGAGGCGCTCTATCCTAGGCAGTTTCCTCTTGCAGAACTGGGCACTTTTCTCTGGGCCAGAATTAGGTTAGGGTTTCTCCTCTCCTAGCCTAGACGCTTTATTGGGATGGGGATTCATCATTTTAAACCCTAGAGTCATCTGAGTCTTAAAAAAGTGACAGGGTCTTCCACTGGGTTGTGGTGTGAGATAGAGTTTGGAGTTATAGCATGTAATTCTTTTCCCAGTACATAGAATACAGATGCAGTTTTGAGAGTTCAGTTTTGTCGACTTGTTGTCCTGTTTATAGAGTGATGTGTTTGTAGATTAACATATTCAGATTCTACTGTTTTGATTGGTGTTAAATTTTAAGTTTCCTAAATATTAGGAATTTAGTTTCTGGGTGTTGAAACTTGAATCTGCTTACCATGATCTGAAAATTTTAAGATGGTATCAGAGCATGTTTTTGAGGTTTTCCGATCCATGTATATGGAGTGGGATGCTGCCTGTGGGCTGTTGGAGGATGTTAGTGGATGCTCTAGCTTCAATCATCGAAGCTGATCTGCGCCTAAGATAGGCACTGAGCATTGTGATAGGTTGTTGGGTGTGATGCCTGTTACCCCCCGTCTCACCTAGGGCTAACTAGAGGAGATCATGTCTCATGGTCGTCCCCAATGAAGAGAGTGATCCCAGAGATGATCATCGGCATTCTCCACTGACAGCAACCCCTCAGATGCCCCCCCCTCATCATTGCTCAGCTCAGCTCGTTTCACTTGATCAGCATGGTTCATCAGATGATGGTGGTCCAACACACGACGCACTCAAATCATCGTTTCATATAAAGTGTTACATTTAATGCATTAGGTATTAAGCTAAGTCACCTGACACGTCCATATTAGGTGAGGTGTCTGTATCAGTAAAGGAAGAGGTATTGCGCAACTTCATGGGGTTTCCAGCAGGAGGGCGCACCATCTGAAGAATAATTGCTCGATCTGGAAAGAGGAGGAGGTTTTGGGGCCTAAGGCCTATTGGGTTTTCATTGTATGGTCTAGGGCGCCCTTTCTAGCCTATTGGGGAAGAGGTTTCTCTGTTATTTGTTTTATTTGGAGCTTGGCACGAGTTGGAGAGGAGGAGGGCGCACTGCAGAAAGAGGATCCATCCATTAGAGGGATCATATCATCTCCATTCGGCTTGAGACTTTGCCCAGGGGTTTGTAATTCCTCGATCTACTCTTTCACCAGTTTTGGAGGGTTTTGGAGGCCTAGAAGAGGGAGGCCGAAATATTGGTCATCTAGAGCCATAGAGAAGTGCGCAACTCAGCCAGTGAGGGGGTTTCCAGCTATCAGAGGGAAAGACATCAATCTTGTCCCTTTCACTAGTTGACTGTGGTGCCTTTGGAGACTATTATCTTCAGTTTTGGAGCTTGTTGGAGCAGCTATTATTCCAGCTATATTATTCTTCTTGTATTCTCCCAGATCTGCAGATCTATTGTATCAGGATCACTCTATTATCTAAATAAAGGTCAGATCTGAAGTTGTTGGCTCTATATTGGTATTCTTTGCTTGTATCTTGTCATTTTATTGTGTTAGATGTTCAGATCTATATCTCCATGCTATAATCTCTAAGGAATAAACCCTCAATGCGCAACTTGATGAGATAAACCTGCATAACACATTGAAACAATAAGAAAACAGTTAAACAACCCTTGGTTCCAGGAAAAAAATCATCTTGGGAACATTACAGTGGTATCAGAGCATTAAACCCTCTCGGCTTGTGGGGATTAGCGCATGCAGAATTTCAGTGGTATCTATATGGGAAGGCGCAGAAGGCAGACAGGTGAACCAGAGGCAGAAATGGAAGGTTCAGGTGAGGACAGTGAGCCACAGGTCTTAGCAGGTATAGCAAAGGATCTAAAAAGCTCCATAGATCATACACAGTTTACAATTGAGAACCATCTACATGAGAATCAGGAAACAATGCGCAGGAGACAGGTTGAAATGAAGGAGACTTTGGAAAAAATTGCGCAACTCCTGATGCAAATGACACATGGGGGGAATGTGATGCAGGGGCATAAGTTCTCAGCGCTAGAAAATCTATGGTTGTTGAAAGTCAAAGGCAAATTTTAGAGAGAGTGGGTGCTCTTTAACTTTCTTGTTGTATTTAGTTCAAATTGAATAAATGGTCAAGGATCTCGAATCCTAACAATGTAATAGCTGTAGGAGAAGT
>SNQJ01S0234242.1:0-13980 GCA_010110895.2 Picea sitchensis
TGTCGTGACATCTTCTAGAATCTGGTATGTAACTCCCTAACTGTCTCATTCTCATTCTTCTTTATGTAATTAAGTTTGTTTACCAACACCATAGGATCCTCTTTGATATTCCATCTCTTGAGGAAGACCTCTTCTAATTGATCATTGGATGTAATACTAGCATCAGGGAGGCCATCATACCATCTCCTAGCATTATCATGAAGAGTGGCAAAGAAAATTTTCATTGCTATATCTTCAGCATCATCACTGATAGGATGGAGTTCAAAAAAGGCCCAAAAGTATCTCATATGGTCCTCAACATTCTCTTCATCACTATCAATGAACTTAGGGAGCTATTTTACATACCTCGGAGGCATTTCTCGAGGGTAACCCGAGATTTCACTCATATTCAAGGGTTTAAAATTACCTAGGTCCCATTGAGAAGCCATGGTTAGCCTCGTCATCATTGGAGTTGCCAGATAATCCTTCTAGGATTATCAAAGGGAAAAGAGGTAAAGACCCTCAGTGGAGTCGTTAGGTAAGCTTTGAAAAGTGAAATGCTTTGAGAAAAAAAGGCTTACTGAAAATTTGTCGTTCGAGCAAAATTGACTCAGTGTTCCCTGACAACGACGTCAAAAATGTTATCGTCCAATCTGTACTTTCCCAAAGCCTAAAGGAAAGTAGGCTTAGATTGGCGTAACATGAGGGTAATCTTGTCATTGTCATCGCAACAAGATACCCTTTTCTATTTAGGAGGAAAAACCTTCTCCAAGGGAGACGTCCCTAGACCTAGTGGGTTGATGAAGGGAAAGAAGACAAGGGAATACCACCCCTCTCTCTAGGTCACTAAAGTGAGTAAAGTCACTAGTATGATTGTGTTGAAGGGTCAAAGTGAAGTAAGGTGAATTTGTACCTTCCTTTTACCAATGAAACAACAAATGTTATAGCAATAATCAATTATATCAATGCTTGAACAAATAGTGAATTTATCAATAAAATCCGCTACTAGACAAGTTTATGCATGGAATAAGTAGCAGTTGTAATATATCCAGAGGTTCCAATTTGTTCGTACAAATATGATGAGATATTAAAGCTTTCACAATGATAATATTTTTCCACTTGCAAGTTCTGAATAGATACAACTCAAATAATGTCTTTCAAACAATTGTCTAAACACATATAACAACAACGGATTGACAGTAAATGACAACAGTAAACCACTTCAGAAAAGTACTTCTTTAAGGCAATAACACCTACAATTTTGGCATCAAATTATAGTGACTTTCCTAGTACAATTTTCTAGGCACTTCTCTTATTAATATAGGTTGATTGGGGCTACAAATAATGTCTGTAACAATAGTGATAACAACAACAACAACTTCAGAAATGCGCTTATAATAACATCAAGAAGTAATTCAAAACCTTAAGATGATAGTGCATAGGCTTATGCAAATTATGGGTTAGTTCAATTAGCTAGTAGAGTTAGGTGGGTTGTACAATAAAAGGTTGTAACAATGATTGTAATAACAAGAAGTTAGATGTAGGTATTCCTAGACTAAGTTAGCAAATTAGTCACATTAGTAGGATGGCTAATGAAGTTTGAGTGTAGGTTGATCTCTCAAGAAAGAAGACGTGAAGAGTAGTGCCTCTATGGGGTGATGGGGTCAAGAGGTGGAAACTTTTACTTCGAGGAAACAATAACCATGATATTGTTGATCTAAGTAAAGGATGAACTTAGGAAGAGTAGTACCTTAAGTCTTCCTAAAATCCAATCTTTGAGGAGGTAAGCTATCTAGGGTGTAGGCTCTTCTGGGCCCTAGCGCCTCCTTCTTCTTAGACTTATTATAAAGCAAATTTATATGCAATCACAATTAATCAAGAGCTCTAAAGTGCTAGCACTTTAGGGCTTTAGAGGCTTGACAATATAAACCAATTAGGCAAAGTCTAGCAAATACAAAGTGAAGAAGTAGCACCTTAAGTTCTTCACTTCTAGGGTTTATCAAGCATGAAATTTCATAATATTTATCATGAACAAGAAAATGTACTATAACCATTCAAAAGTAATGACCAAAAGAAGATTTACTTACTTCACCAAGAATAATCATGCATGAAAACACTAGATTACCAAATGACTTCACCAAAATTGATCCAAGTTGCAAAAGATAGCTCCCAAGACAAGTGCGCCTTCCGTATTTCAGCCCAAGCACCCCAAATTAGGCGCAAATTTCAGTCCCCTTCTCTTGTATGAGAAGTTTTGATGTAAAAATGAATGTACTTTATGCTTATTTATACAAAGCTTTGACCCTTAATTAATTTTAGGTCAAAATTAAGGCCGACTTGGCCAATTTACAATAAAATCCAATTTTGACACAATAAAAATTAATTACACCTAAATACATCTCCAAGGGTGACGTCATTCCCTTCTAGGGTGACGTTGAGGACCTAAGGTGGAATGTTGAGCCTAAAATGTAGGTTGCTTGGCCTCCAGAGGCCCTAGATGATGCCCACACATGCCACCAGGATCATAACTGCCTCCAAAATAAAAACCCTAGCTCTAGATGATGTCCAAGGTCATGATGGTGACGTCCAGGGCCCTCAAGAGCCAACGTCCTTGTGGAAGAGCAACATCCCCCTGGGTCTAGGTCTGTTAGGGTGCCTCCAAGAGCAACGTCCTTCTTTTTCCTGGTGCAAATCTTTGGTTTTCTTCTTACCCCTGGATGGGGTTGCAACATCCATCTGTGGGCTTTAAGCCCTGATGAAGTTTCGAGCTAATCATCCCCTCATGTGTACCTGTTCATCGAGCAAGGTCCTGCAACAAAAACAAGCACACCCTTTAGGGGTTCATAAATCACAGGGATCATAGCATGTAAATCACATCCAATAATTAAATTACCCAAACATGTGCATCAAACCCCGTTAACCCAGACAAATGCTCAAAGACGTTATGCAATTTGACAAGTTAGGTTTGGAAAAGGTCTCAGGGTGTCCTATTGGGATAACCTCCCTTAAGTTTAGGGTGTTTCCCAGGTGGTATCTAATCCAAGTCATGTAAGTGTATGAGATGGCATGGGGTAAGTGTTTGGGCATGGGGTGCATGTTATAACATGGAAATGTAAGTCTTACCTGTGGGTGCTTTTATAGAGGGTGAGTTACACCTTTCCATAAATGTAATTGTCTCCTAGCCCATTCAATGCCTTTTATTCTTAGCTTTATTTCTTTTGACCTTTTGCTTTTATGCTTCAAGGGAAAAGTTGAGTGCCATTGTCCTGGCTTGATGACCAAAGGTGATAGTGTTATCCACAAACATTTTATGGAAATGAGAAGGATGGCTAGTGATGAGACCCCCTGTCTCTTAACTATGCCACCAAGAGACACTACCTTGGTGACGCAGGCCGCACCCTCACCGCACGATCTGCAACTACCAGGACCTTCTTAAATCTTTGGCCCGAAGAGCTATAATGCTCTCCAAATCCCGTATCGGGACCTTTGGTCACCCACAGGATACTCTAGTGATCTCCCGCAGCCTTCTCGGGAAATCGAGCTTTGCGCTATCGCAAAACCTACGAGCAAGCACTTTGTGCTAATCAAAACCCCGAACCCCGATGGGTCAAAGGTCAACGTTCTCAAGCCTGTCGGGGATTTCCCTATCGGGAAATCGGAACATCCGATGTTGTTGTCCACTCGCACCACAAATCCCTGAACTCCGAAACCCGAGGCACACGTGCGCGTTCTCCTCGCCACGTCACCTTCTCTTTCCACTCTATCGGGAATCGCGGGATCGCGATTTCACCGGTCGCAATTCCTTTGCAATGAGAATTTCCGAACGCCGAATCCCGACCTCCCGGGATCTCGTGCCACCTGTCCACCTAGAAATCAACGGCTCCGATTAGATCGGGAAATCGCTAATCGCGATTTCAAAAACTATGCAACTCTTGCCTCCGGGAAACCCGATATGCCGAATCCCGATGGCTCTGGGTTCCTCCTGTGTCTAAGGGTTAAGTCCCTCGCAACTTCCCCTTGATCTGACTGTCAGCGGGGTTTCGCAAATCTTTTCTGCGCGAACTGG
Source organism: Picea sitchensis (assembly GCA_010110895.2). NCBI lineage: Eukaryota > Viridiplantae > Streptophyta > Pinopsida > Pinales > Pinaceae > Picea > Picea sitchensis. The sequence goes on from SNQJ01S0234242.1 coordinate 4,046, forward strand.
CCGTCGATTCCTCCTCCTTGAGGAATGCTTCTACTCTAAAGCTCCGACCGGTTCGACCCTTATTCTGGGTTTGTCTCCACAGTATCACGAGGAACTATCCCTCCTGAGCTTGTCAACTCTGGATCCTTCAGAGACTTTGCGCACGCTCTTGGGCTTGACCTCAACAACTCTCGAAGTGTTGAGTCCTTCAGACTCTGTGGGCTTCTGGCAACAACAATCTCTATCTTCTTCTACTCAGACTAGCCACTGAGACTTCGAATTCAGTCTACACCTCTCCTGCACGACCCTACAAACTCAAACCAACTTATGGGTGAACGAGAATAAGGGTTTAATTGTTGAGCCCCATCAACGCACTCTATGCGGATGAATTCAACTGCACTCTATGCAAGAATCTCCTGGCTCAAATAGAGAAACAATTGAAACTTATTCTCTTTCCTTACAGACTTCAGTTAATGCCCTAAAATCATATACACAGCATATTCAAAGCAATCATATGAACATAAACAAATATTCATGAACATATAAGCATCATACACAGAGAAACAACACCAGCCATGAAATTGAACCAAAGACTCTCTTCTATTAATTCAATAACATCTGTACATGGGTGTTCTGCACAATTTCTCTGCTCGGTATGCTCTCTTCTCTTGCTCCCGAATGCTGCTTATTCTCACAATAATGATGCCAATGTTACAATGATACAAAGGAGGGTGTCTATATCCGTTTTCCCTCACAATCCTAAAGCTATTAAATCTAGAATTAAATATCCTATCTACTTGCATTAAATTTATTAAATGCCTTCCTATCTACTAAGGACGAGAGATTAAAGGCTCAAGGTCCCCTTTACAATACAAGTGCGCTTCTTTATGAATGACTTCAATAAAGAGCGGCACAACAACTCCCAAGTATTTCAAAACGTGTGCTGGCGCTGTCCAGTTGTTTCCTCTCGATGTGCTGGCTCGCTTGATGTGTTGTGGATGCTCCTGCATCACTTGGTTTGGTGACAATATAGGTGGTAGTGTCATACCACTACATTCCCATGGTCATAATAGGTTGACTCGTGATGAGACCTCCTATCCATCAATTGGTACCTTGAGTGTTTATGTATATTATGGGTCCCCTTTTCTTACTGAGAATCTTTTCATTGCTTTCTCGAGGATCCCTGGGCGAAGCATCTCAAAGGTTTCAACATTGACTTTTAACTCTTTCCATCTACTTTTACTCTCTTGGCCTTCAACCCCTTCTTCCCACAAGGTAAGGTACAACCCTTCCTAGTGTGGCCAATCCCAAAGTCCAAACAAGGATAGGGGAGATGGAAGGAATAAATATGGAAAGTGGTAAGTATGGAGGGAACAAATGATGAAATTTCACAGACCCACCTAGCGACAACCCATCCTAAAGGGAAACCAACTTACTAGAGCACCGTGTTACCCTTCCGGGTATAAATGAGGCAAAGAGCATAATTTACAACCAAACACCATGAAATTAAGAAGGATTTGATACAACATATTCAAGTGCTTAACAAATCAGAGTGATACATACCATGATACCCGGACTCATTACCTCATGGAGAAAGACCCACTGCTACTTCAGGTCCAGGCTGGTGGGATGGATATTGCTGCTGGTGATAAGTGGACTGCACTAAAGAAAAGGGGGGCCCTCTGGGGCCATGCTCAATTCGTTTGCCTGTCAGTACTCCATGTCTAGGAACTGTGGGCCTCGAGACGTGATCTCCTTAGTTATCCCTATGGTAGGAAATAACAGGACAACCAAGTGCTTCTTGAGGCTTTTCTTCAACGTGATCTTCTATGTTAATCACATCATGAATTTCCTTGACATTTTCAATGTGGGGTACATGTTCCTCATCCTTTTCCAATTTGAAATGTTGTGCAACAATGGCTTATGAGAGGGAGGAGATGGATGAGCCTCTTCATGCAAATCATCATCAGGCTTTAGTGGAAAAGGCTCGCCATATTTTACTTCAACATAATCACCTAAGAAAAAGTATGCATTCGTTATTTCCTCTATTTTTGCAAGAAGATCGACTAGGGGGTTATCTTGTATATCAAGAAAGATACAAGAATCTGCAACTTATTCATAACCATAGATCTAAGGATTTTGAAACCTTTTCATTAAATGTGAAAATGATTTTATCTCTTTTGGCTTCAAATCATAATACCAATCACATGCATCTTACCCTTGCATTGAAAATGCAAATACTTTCATCAAAACATGTTCATAAACAATGTTATTCTCTACCACATAATCCATGAAAGATGTAAGGTATGTTTCATCCAGTTGGATATTGGTGGTCATCCACCTATTCCAAGTGGCTCCTCTTTTTAGTTTTTAGTGCAACACGTTCTTCTGTACTTGTTTGTAATTATGGGTTCTACACTTCAAGGGTTGTCTGAAGCCCTACACATCTTCCAGGTGGATACTGGTGGCCTTCCATCTAATCCAACTGACTTATTTTGTACGTTTTCATGTCAGCACATCTTGTTGTACTTCCAGGGCCATTTTGGGGCCCTAAACAATGTTATTTTGGCGTGCCACAATCAAACTTTAGACAGAGTCAAAGTTTGATAGTGTAATGCGTAGTTCTCTAAAAGGCCTTTCCAACATGCTATAACGCATCTGAAACAAAGATCGTATGCAAAAGTTACCACCCCGAGAAGTTAATGTACTAACTTACCCAAACGGGGCCCACAGGACTATTGATGTGTCATCTCCTAGGGTTAGGTTTTTTGCATTCATGTTTATCATAAAAAGGCCTTCAAAGCCTCATTGTAATCATCTTCTTGCGAATGCGCATAGCTGTCACATCTCTTCTCAGAAATAAAGCTGCCACCATTCTAGCGAGTCTTGCACTCTGTATTTTTACAGTTTCTTTACAATTCTTTCATTAATAGAAATCAAGTGTTGTTGTATTTCTCTATTTCTGGCAATTTTCATGAATATTTCATTGAATATCTCTGCTTTCATTTCGTTCCGAAAATAATACGGATCAATGTTGGTGCCAACCAAGAATTTCCATTAAACTTTGGGACTTGAGTAGTCCATGCATCGATGTGAAGCTTACATGGATAAAATGGATCACCTGAAAGAGGAGAAAACAAAACTTCCCAAAAAATTCATTCGTTAGAAGCCATGATTGAAACATATAAGGTGATGATTTATTAAGATCAAATAATTGCATACTAATCATACAAATACAAAAGATGTGGAGTTGCCAATATAATTTGATAATTATGAGAATTTGGGTTAATAGATAGCTTACTTGTGCTTTGAATGAATCCCAAGTTTTCTTTATCTTTTAATCTTTCATCACAAGAATTACCTCTTGTAGTGTACCCCTTTGTTATATTTACTTTGAGTGGAGTCGCCAGACAAGACAATCAAGGTTAGAAAATAATCTCATCAAGATACAAATAAAATAGAACTTACCCAACAACCCAAGGGATGAAATTTCTCCCCAACGACAACGTCAAAAAATGTTTCAAACATGTCAGGATAATGTTGTCTCCATAAACATGTTCACAAGGTCATCCCTAACAATGATGCCCAAAAATTTTCTAAGCCTGTCGCGGGGCTCGATCGTACCACCACCAGGTTCTCCCTGGAAATGACACCATAAAACGTTCCCGCCCAAATTAGCACCCTTATGAAAGTCCCAACCATAGTGCTAAGGGGGTAAGCACACTTGGGAAATGCACCAATGTCACCTTAGTATTCTTTCCCCAACAATTTAGGCTAGCTCCTTGAAGCCAAGGGGGGTATCTCGATCTATATGAAATGAACTGGTCAATTAGTTTGTTATCCTACGAGATATGATTCACTTGGACAAACACCTCAATATATGATTAGATGGATCAATGCTTGATAAATGATAATATGCCTTAAATAATATCCAATAATAAACAAGGTCATAAACCACCCAAATATAAAGAGGGTTAGGAGCTAATTATTACATGCTAGGTTTGAAATAATAGATGAATCACCGCAATAAATACAAACCAACACTAGGAAATTACAAGCTTAGTTTATATGTAATAATGAAATTATCATAAACTTGTAATATAGGATGGTGAATCCCCTTAGTGTTTCACCAAGAGAATCTCCTAATGAAATATAAAAAAACAATTTAAAAACTAGGAGATTAATTTCAACTAGATATGTTAGATAAGCTTGAAGAATAATTTATAAATGAAGTATAGACTAGGAGAGGGTTAGAATACACCTTTAAAGAACCAAACCCTAACCTTTAAGGTTTCACCAAATTTGTTTTCTAATGCTACAAATTAATTTCAAGATTTGAATAACTCCTTAAATCAGTCGATGAGATGTTAGAACAATCCTTAAAGCACAACGAGGGAGAGCTGATTTTCCTTCATAGGGTTAGAAATTAACAATGAATCACAAAACCTTGTACAATATGTCTAGAAAGAAAGGTAGAACATTAACCTTTCACTAGACAATGAATAAATATTTTTTGTTTAATTTTTATTTTTCTATTTTTTTTTTATTTTTATCTTTTACAAAACGAAAAAGAAAATAATTTTGGATTTTAGGGTTTTTGTGGTTGGTTGTTGGAAGTTAGATTTAGTGCCTTATCTCCACTTAGGTCTTATGGGGTCAATAAGTATGCCCCTCCAAGATTATTTTATCTAAGGTTTATGGATTATAATGATACACTAGAGCCTTAGGGAAAAATAGTCTCTTGTATAATCAAGACAAGACATGAAAACCAAGGCCCTACAAGAAGGGTTTTCTCAAGAGAAGATATTTCACCAATAAGATCAACTATAACTTGAATAAAATTCTTAAAACCCTTGCTAATGAACCAAAAGGAAATATAAAGCAATGGATTAAGTACTTACCCAAGTTAACAAGAGAAGAAGGAAGGAATAAACCCTAGAACATCCTCTCCAAGTAGTTAAGTAACTCCTCAAATGGATCGATCTTGCTAGCAATGTAGAAGCCTTGAAAATTTAAAATAATATATTTGATGAATCAAGAAAGATAACTAAGAAATAGAGAGCTCCAAAAATTGACACCAAAAAACCCAAGAAATATCTTCTATTAATGGCTTGCAAAAATGATCTCCAATAATTCACAATGATTTAGAATGAGAGGGGAGCTTCTATTTATAGAGGAGGCTTCTACATCCTTCTCATTCTTTATTAATTATTTTCCCTAAATTTAGACTAGGAGACTAACAAAGAAGACTTGTCATCCACACAAAGAAGGAGACTAAGTCAATACATAATCAAATGATGACACGTGTACATAAAACCCTCATGAGAGAGGAAGATCCCACAAAAAATGGGACCTATTTTTTCTCCTATCCTAATGTTCTAAAGAAAGAGTGATGTGGAGGCCTCAAAACAAGGTGAGGTAGCCTCCCAAGCAAGTAAATATCCAACATTATTCTTCGATCTGGATTATTTTGAGAACGAAATGAAAGAGGAGATATAACAATGAAATACACAGATATATTGCAATAAACACAAATATACAGTAATGCACATTTTTTTATTAATGAGAGAAATGTAAAGAAACTGTAAAATATAGAGTGAATGAACTCGCTAGAATGGTAGCAACTCATCTCTAAGAAGAGATGTGACGGCTACGCTCATTCGCAAGAAGATGATGATTTAAAATGAGGCTCCAAAGGCATTTTTAACATTAAGAAAATCTAAAACCCTAACCCTGAAAGATGAAACACCAAAAGGTTTGCGGGCCCTGATCGGGCTAGTTGATACGTCAATTTCCAGAGGGAATAACATTTGCATATGATCTCCGTTTGGGGCACACGATAGCTCATTGGAAATTTCTATAACATTTGCATTTTGATCGGGCCCAGGCCAAAGTTCTGAACTATCACATGGGTCCCCAAACGTAAAAAAAAAAATCATTTAGGGCTTCAAAATGGCCCCGGAAGTTTGGGACCTGAAAAATCATAGAAAAAAAGCCAAGGAGGAAAAATTTATTTCGAGGTAGTGGAATAGGTGGGTGGCCACCGATATCCAACTAGATCAATCGTCTCCCCTTAGGAAGCAATGGTCTCCATTGCGTCAAGTTCTTGGTAAAGCTTTTGCTGAATCTAAACCTTGGTGATTTGCTTGCCTTCTTGAAGAAGTTGTCCTGCTTAGCTTGTTGAAGGTTGTTATGAACCTGTTGTTGGAGGGGTTGGATTCATCCAACTAAGCTAACTGCATGATCTGCATGAGTGTGGGAGGACTTTGTCGGAAAAGATGCATCATGAAGTGTATGATGGGATCTGTTATGACTTTGCTTGACTAGTCAGTGTGGAGGCACCCCCATAACTGCAGTAAGAATATCTTGGTGCTCTTCTACAATCTTGTTGATCTAATTCTACTGGATAGAATAGTATTGGGAAGAGACTGCAGTGGTTAGTGTCCTTTTTTTTTTCTTCTGATCGGATCCTGAAGAAGCTAAACTTTGTCGTATGAGAGACTATTTTGCAACACTGTTTTGGTGGGACAATAGTTGGAACTACCTTTGGTATCCTGTAGAGCTAACCCCCCAGAGTAACAATGACACTACAGGGTCGAGACTCATAAACAACATGATGCTTCCACATATATGGTTGGCCTATGAAAATGGAAGGAAAACCAAGAATACTATTTGGAGTTTGAAAGACTCCCTAGGTAATGAGGTGACGACCTTCAAGGATTTGGCTCAGCTAGGAAAGAATCATTTCCATAATTTGTTCAAAGCTCCTGAGGGTACAAACATATCAGAGATAATTCACCTTGCTCTTCCTTTCCATTGGTTTGTTAATGAAGAAATAAACCAAGAACTTATGGAGGATATCTTGGATTATGAAGTCAAAGAAGTGCTCCACAACTTCCAGAAAAACAAAAGCCCAGGACTTGACAACTGGGATATTGAATTTTATTTGAGCTTCTATGACCTAATTGGTAAAGACTTATTGGCTATGGTGGAAGAATCCCAAAGAGAGGGGCATATGCATGCTCCACTGAACTCAACCTTTATTTCCTTAATTCCAAATTCTAACACTCCCCAAAGCTTGGATGAATTCATACCTATATATCTTTGCAACTGCATATACAAAATTGTGGCAAAGGTAATTGCAAGGCGAATCAAAGGGGTTCTCTCTAAATCGATCTCTCAAGAATGATTTGGATTCCTAGAGGGATGCCAAATCCATGAAGCCATAGGAGTAACTAAGGAAGGGATTCATTTGATAAAAACCAAGAATATAAAAGGGGTAGTCCTGAAAATTGATTTTTCAAAAGCATATGATCCAGTAAATTGGCTCTACATCAGACTCATATTAACTCATCTATGTTTTGAAGTGGATTTTATTAGATGGGTGATGAATTGTATCAAATCCACCTCTTTCTTTGTGTTGATCAATCGATCGGCTTCCCCCTTCTTCAAGGATGAAAGAGGACTTTGATAGGGTTGTCGAATATCTCCATTATTGTTCCTTCTAGTGGCGGAAGGTCTGAGCAGGGCTCTGAAAACAACAAGTATGAATAGGGATTTTTGTGGAATCCCTTTAACCCTAGTTTTAAGAATTACACACCTCTTGTTTGTCGATGATGTTTTAATATTTTTCAATGGTTCGCGAAGGGATGCTGACAAATTGCATGCTATTTTGGACCTTTTTGGGAATGCTAGTCAAATGTGATGACACTATCCATAACAAAATAGGATACAAAAGATCATATAGATGATTGTAAACAATAATACCCTTTCTAGGCTAGGTGGAGTAGGTTTTAGCTATTACATTTTCTCTCATTGGATTTCTTTCTTTCTAATAAATTGGTTACACAATAGGAAACAAAAAAAAAACATCATAAATCTTTCAAGAAAATTACATATGATTATCAAATCGAGATAAACTGAAACTAGCTTGGATCCTAGTGGACTGAGTCTTGCAACTTCTTATTTAAAACCAATAGTGGCTTTTTAGAGACTATTGCTCCTAATCTGGGTAAACTTCGATGATGCATTATGTGAATACATTAAAGTTTAGTGCTCACAACCTCGCCTCTACTTCCCAAATGATTGGTTTCTCCTTTTCATTGGCAATTTGCTTCTATCTAAACCATGGTATGTGCAATGAGGAATGGAACTAAACGAACATTTTAAGAATTATAGTCATTCAAATTTCACTCTTATTTGTGGCTAGATGACTCTTAGAAGAAGGTAGTTTCTTCTCATTCTAATGTTTAGGAGTTTAGTAGACGACTAGACAATTATTTAGGTATCTCTTCGAGCCCCCTCGAACACCCCTTTCCACTTCCCTTGTAACCAATAATGGTTACTTGTGATTCTACGAATCAACATGGTTGCTAAAAGACTATAAAAATATTATTTCCTTAACTCTTAAGCTGGTGGGGTAGATGTGTCAACACCTTATAGTCCTATAGTAAAGTATTGATTGTTGTGCATTAGCAAGGAATGCATGTTGAGTAGTGGTAGGGACTTAATGTAGATCACTAGCATGCAATAAATGCTAAGCAACAACAATTGGTCAATTAATTGTTGGTAGTTTCTAACATGTAAAATTAGACAACCATAAATGGTTTATGGTTTTGTTATACCTATTTATTGAGTGCTAGGATTGGAGGAAAACATACTGTGAGTTTTAACTCACTGTTGTGTTGTTGAAATTTATCCATAATTCTTATGCTACTGTTGAACACTCTTGGTGAGAGCATAGAGACTTTGTAATGTATTTTAACCATTTAGAATACAATGAGTGTGTTTTAGAGTGGGGTTTTTCTCACGGAAGGGTTTTCCCAAGGAGATAGTCGTGTAACAATTTGTTATTTCTTTCATTTATTTTCTTCTTATTATTTGCAATTATTTGATCAAAGTTTTATGCACATTATTCTCTCATTGGTTAGTGTGGGAATCATATTATGTACCTCTTCTTCCTTTCACAAGCAAACGTATTCGCCTTTAAGGAGTGTTCTGTGTTCTACTCCCTATAAAAAATTATTTTCCATTGAAATTTCTAGATGGATGGACACCTCCCCGAACCTATCAAATTGAAGATATCCAAAGTGAAAATATTTCTATTTGATATATGTGGCAAAGTGACTCAACATTTATTTTATCCTAGGCAGATAATTGCAACCATTTTCACCTCCAATAGGATTCTCACCTTAATTTTCGAGGCTTCCTATGGTAGTGATTGTTATCACCTCAATTTCTCTCACAAGAGTCATTAGGCGATTGTTTAAAGGCATTATTAGTTGGAAATAATACAACAAAATAAAGCTATATCATGGCTACTTTACATCACCTCAAAGAGCAAGGGAAAAATAATTACAAAGTGGGTTTCCATACACTTGTGCACCTTTCCTTCACTAATACACGCACAAGTTGTGTGGGTATCAACACAACTTGTGTGGCCTTCCTTCACTGATACCCACACAACTTGTGCATATTTTCCTTGGAAAGCTACGTAAATCTGTATACATAAGTGCATTTGTCTTCTTCGATGAATTTAAGGAGGAAGGCCTAACTCAATTAGATCTAGGTTAATGTACATGATAAATTAGAGTTCCCATCCCATTTATGAGGAGTACTTTGGCCTTCCAAATTCCCTTTCAAGCATTGGGATATCCATTTTGAATAAAGAGATTTCACATTGGAACTAGTTCTTCAAGGAGTTTAGAATTTCTCTATAAATGAAAGTCATGGGAAATCATTTGAAGAAGAGGATAAATGCAAGGTTATGCTCTAGGAATGAGATTGGAAAACATCTTCTTTCTCTCTAATCTATATTGTTAATCACCCTCATGCTTGTTTGTGTTATTTCCTCAAAGAATAAATACTTCTTCATTCACTGTTGTTAGAGAGGGATTTTAAGAAGCAAAATGATCCATCCCAAGGAGAGTGTTGGAGCTCATTTGCATCCAACCATT
>SNQJ01S0234243.1:0-13980 GCA_010110895.2 Picea sitchensis
GGAGTCCAAGAGGTTCTTGATTCCCCACGAGATACTTAAACCAACCCCTGATCTGTTGGGGGGGGTTCGCTCATTCACTTCTTCTTTCATTCCATTCTTTCCCTCACACATTCATTCATCGATTGCTCATTGTTTCACACCTTGGGTGGAGAACTTACTCCATTCATTTTCGTCACTCGTTCATCTTCCTCATCCATTTATTGGCTTGGGGAAAGGAAAATGAATTGTTGAAGAGAATCCATGGTATCGTTGGCTGTAGAGGTCGCTGGTGTAATCCAACCATGACTTGAGGCCTGCATGTATGAGATGTGTTGGCATGTCTCCAGTTTGTTAGTTATGAGAGTTCCAGCATAAATATTTTGGACTAGTTGCACTGGAGCCCTGGAAGGAGAAGGACTACCTGAGGGACTGCATGGTAGAGAAGGGTGGAGGTCCATTCTCTTGGGTGGTGAAAACTGGGTAGAAGAGATATGGGTACTTGGATTGATGTGAGTGTTGGGAAATCCTGTGAGAGCTCGAGTGATAACTGGTTTGGGAAGCCAAGTAACACTCAGTAACCATCCTTGTGGATTCATAGCCCTGGTTTGGGGGTGACAATGTTGTTGAGATTTGGAGCAATAGTGTCTATGGTTGGGTGGAACGTCCTTGGTTGCAGCCAGTTGGTGTCTTCTTTTATAAAGATAAGTTCTCTATGTTATGGTATTATTTATATGTATATGAATGTATTCCACTGTGTGTTTATTTATCGTTTAACTGAATATTTAGAATATGGATACTTGTTGGTTATTGTTGTGCATGTCGTTAGATATTTTGTTTTATGCATCCTTATTAATTTAAAAAGGTATCGGTAAGAGAAATAAGTCCTAGGGTGGGCTTGAAGGTAGCGTACCCTAATCTGTGGGTGGTGGGGTATGTTACACCAAGCCCTTACTGAATTGTAATTATGTTTATTGGATGGTGAGCCAATTGTTTATAAGATGAAGACTTATATGTTTATTAGGGTGGAGATCTTATATTCTTAAGGCCATGAGCCTGATTTTTGTATATGTAAATTCACATATCATTAATAAAATTACATTTTTGCATGTAGAATGACCATGGAGAAAGAGTTATGGGGGACTTAGCTCCACTAGTTAGGGTAAGGGAGGGGGTTAAGTGTCTAGGCATAGGGGCTAAGCTAGAGGGCTTACCTCTAAAGGAATAATATTTTATTATTATTTCCTGAAGGATATGGTTGACATAAGTCATGTTGTCCTAAGTTCCTGGAAAGAGAACGAGTGCTAAGTGGAACTCATGCAGTTGCGGGAAGACAGGTGTTGACCTGGATGCATGTAGTTATAGATGAAAATCCAGATCATTGGGGGTTCACTTCCCATTCTGGTGTTTCTCCCCATCCTTGTGTCTGGAACAGTTTCGATTGTCCTCATGACCCTTTCCATTCTCTGGAGGTTTGTCACCCTTCCTGATTCACTAGGATTCATGCATTGAACCAGTTCTCCATCATCATTGCCTTCGTATCTAGCATGCAGCTTTGGAATCCTGCAGTCGTACTTGAGTTATCCCATGTGTCTCCTGTGAAGCCCGATACACCATGTACCATTCTTGAGTTGTACCATGCCTTGACATTTTTCTGTTACATCCCACACAGTTCCTTGACTGAGCATGTCTTGTTGCATCATCTGTTCTATACTGAGCTTTGTTGTTTCCATCACCTTTTCTAGAATTGGCTTAGGATATGGATTGAAGAAGCAAGTTTTCAGGCATGTGTTTTGAAGAGGCAAGTTGTCAGGCCCGTGGACTAAAGAAGAAGGTTGTTAGGCATGCAATCAACTCTCTCCATGTGAGAGAGGTTGTTGTGGAAGTGTTTTCCCATAGGGAGCCCAACTGCATCTATAGTGCTCAAATAATTACTATCTGGCCTATTGTTGAAGCCCTGGAAGGAAAGTGGAGCAGCCGAAGGAATTTTGAGAAGAGAAGGGGCACACTTCTTGGGGTGGGACAGGCATGTGGGCAATGAGAGGTTGTAGGTTGTTAGTGTGAGATAGCCTTGGAAGAAAATCCTTCTAGTTGATTTGTGCAACCTTCCTGTTGTCCTTGCCTAGTATAGTAATCCCTTGCCCAATGGAGTTTAGGCCCAGCTCATGGGTGACCCACTACTGAGCATGATGAGTAGCATGGTCTAAGGCTGGGAGGTTCGTGGGAGGCCTATATGCAATTTGTGGTCATATATTGAAATATAAGTACTAAATCTCTGTTGATTGTATGCTGTGCAACTATACATGTGTTATAATTGATGAGAAATGCCTGGATATATAGTATATGTTGTGTGTGTAGGCTTACTGTAATTTCCGCATTAATCTATGTATGGTTAGAATATGTCATCTGTATCCATATATTTTCAGTATGTTTTTAATGATTATTTCCTCATGAATAATGATATGAGCATAATTCTATAGCTGTTAATTTTCATTAGATAGATATCCATGCATATAAATTCATAAATGGTATCAAAGTTAAGAGAGACGTCCACAAAATGACATTTCTTGGCATGATGGTGGTTGGGGACATTACAAAATGGTATCAAAGCATAAAGGTTATTCGGTGGCATGGTCTGGCCTTTTGGTTTAGGGTCGGGGATGTCACCAAATGGTAAAAGATAAAGTTGTTTGGGTAGCGATACCCGATAGAGGTTGATGGTCGGGGACATTACAAAATGGTATCAGATCCATGGTTGCAACATAGAGCCTGGATGGGCCATGTTAGTGGAATATGAAGCAAAAGTTTCAAAAAATAATTTTTGTTGAAATAGACAAAACTCAAGCTCAGAGCCCATGGTTTCTACCCGGAACCTAGATGGGCCACGAATGAGAAATTAGATGTAGAAATTCCAGAGAATTTTGAGGTGCAGAGTGCTAGAAGGGTGTTGAAATAATTCTTGGACTCTGTTCGGAAACACAGGAGGTGTAACAAGTTTAAGAAATGGCCACAAAGAAAGAAATTACAACATTCATGGTGTTGGGCCATTAGGTATAGGAAATATAAAGATAAGTTGTTAGATCAAGTGAAGATTAAGTCACGACTGTCAGATCTCATTAAAGAGAGATCGACAGTGGGGAGACATTGTGAATATGAAGAAGGAAATTAAAGCATGAGCAAGTTGATACTTCACAATACCTCAGGATCGTTGATCTTGCTCAATCAACAGATCAATAGTGGATATCGATCCTACTATGGATGAGCATCTTCGCATTGAGGAGATCGGGAAGGAAATTAAAGCATGAGAAAGTTGAGTTTCTGCAATCACTCCTGGCCATTGATCTTCATGGTCCACTAAAACATGACTTTCGATCTTGCAAAGTGAGATAAGCTTCCAAAGGTTAAGCCGAGGTCACAGCTCTCGGTCACGTGTAGAGAATACAGAGCAAACTTCGTGCAACTCATGTCCATCGATCCAAGAAGGAGACGCATGTCAGAAGATAGGCTTGTTTGGGAATTCGATGTTCAACAGAAACGGGGTGTGCTAAGGTGAAATATCCCAAAGCCTAAAGTCCCAAAGTGACGTGGCATGATGACGTCACCCAGGGTGACATGGACTCCCTTAGTATTTCCACGTGTCAGTCAAAATGGTACTTTTGATGACCTTGTTGGACCAAAATAAATTTGACACATGGGGCCACATGTCACACTCTTATTTTATGACAATTGTACTATGTGGGACCCAGAGGGTAAAGTAGATCGGAAATTCAGAGTTCAAGAGATTTGAGGAATGCTAAGGTAAAATCTTTCGAAGTCCCAAAGTCTCGAAGTGACGTGGTTGTGCTGACATCACCAAGGATGACATGGACACATGGGATGTGTGCCACATGTTAATGAGATAAGGACCTATGGAGGACAGCCACTTCAGGGAAAAGTGGGGTCGCGTGGGTTGAGAACTCCCGAAGGTCGAAGGCCGGAGTATACCTCGATCGTCGATCATAAAGGATACGTGGTAGTAGATGTAGTAGTCTGAAGACTTGGAACTCTAGAAGGATTGAAAGTATGGATAGTTTGGAACTCCCGAAGCTAGAGTTTAGAAATAAATACTAGCCATTGGATGTTGGGAAGCCGAGGACCATTGATCCACCCCACTTCACGAGTTCGCCAATGCAGCACTCTAGGATATTGGTTGTGATGTGTTTTGGATATCATCGAAGACCGGTGTTGCGAAGCTCCTATCCACCATAGATCATATCAAGGAAGGTGAACAGTATATCCGCCATTCTTCGCACGTTCTACAGTTCATTGTTTTGTGATGTTGGGATGTATGAAAAAGGGAATCCTCTGAAGCCCCGTAGCTCGAAGTTTCAACACTCCGGATAAGCACCCAAACCATTAGCGTTGGATGACAGCCGTGGTCACATGTGAACCAAGGGCTAGAGAAAAGGGGTTAGTGCCTGGAAATTGTTACAGAACAAAGTTGGGCTTAGAGATAGAAGCCCGATGGCTTCTTGATCGACCAAGACATGCTGGAAATGGAATCTGATATTGTTTTGTTGAATCAAATTGGTTTATTCTGGAAAGTTATTAAGTCCAGTAACCTGAAAAAACATTTCGGTTGAATGCACAATTTTGTAGAGTTAACAATTGAAAGATCGAAACCGAATTGTTCCACGATGTAGTGAAATGAAGGAGGCACATGATGGTTATAGTTAAGGGAATGAAGTTAGAGGAATGGATGTCCATTTGGGAGTTGAAGGATCAAACTCCTATGGGCATGGAGAAGAGATAGATAAAGACGTGGGCATGATGAAAATCATTAAAAGGTTGGAGAAAGATGTCCAAATTCACCAAGCAGATAACAAAAAGCTCATGAAATCTAGGGAGCAATAGGGAGAATTAAACCTAAAGTTGATGCAGAGCCTAGAAAGAATATAAAATAAATTGGATAAGGAGAGTGGCTCAAGTAAATCAAGAAGTCACAGAAGAACAAAAAGTGATAGCAGACATCACCAACACTCCCCAAGGAATTCCAATAAGAGATGACATAGCAACTCAAGTCCATCCCCTATTAGGAAGCATAAGAGGTCTGGGGTGGATGAGCTACGAGGGGAAATGAACAAAATAAAACCTCCTACGTTTGATGGGGAGCACAAGAAGGATGAATATGCAGAGACATGGTTGTTGGGCATGAGAAAGTATTTTCAATTGCATAATTATTCTTCTCATGCAGAAGGAAGAATTTCCATCTATCAACTCAAAGGAAAGGAATCCATGTGGTGAGATAAAATTGTGTAGGTGCAACACATTAAAGAGAAAAATATTGCTTGGAGGGAATTCAAGAAGTATTTTGAAAATAAATACTTGATTGAGAGGTACTATGACAAGAAAATGAAAGAGTTCTTTGAACTCAAGTTGGGAAGTATGTCCATTGATGAGTATGAAAGAAGGTTTTTAGAATTGTTGAAGTATTTCTTTTTCATCAAGGATGAGACGGTAAATATTCAGAGGTATTTGAGTGGTTTGCCACCATTCATCAGTGAAAAAATACAATATGATGATCCCAAAACATTGGAGGAAACCATAAGACGATACAAGTGCCTATATGATCGGAAAAAATCAAGGCCAACTTTCCAAAAATCTTGAGAAGACAAGAAGAAATTCAATATGGATCAGAGGAAGAAGGGAATTAAGCCACCATTCTTCAAAAAATAATCCTCAGGGACAACCAACTTCTGGAGAACCCAGAACAATTGATACAGGTGGCCAAAGTCCAAGGCAACAACCTATTCAATGTTGGGGTTGTAAAGGTGATCATATGTTTAGAGATTGTCCTCACAGAAGTGACAAAGTGAGAGTTGTTCACAATGTTCAGCGAGCTCAAACAATGGGGGACATGGGCAGAAATATACCAAGGATCTATGCAACCTTGGAAAACAAGAAAGCAGAGTATCAATCAAATATGATTGAAGTGAAAGGTATGATCAACAACCAAACCATTACAATTTTAATTGATTCAGGAGCTAGTGATAGTTATATAGATCCTAAGATGGTGGAAATTTTGCATTTTCCAAGAAACAAGCATGGAAAATATTGGTTGGTGAAGCTGGCTACTAGAGCCAAAAGAAAAGTCAATGAGATGTTTAAGTCATGTCTTATGGACATGAATGGACTGAGCATAAGGGAATATTTGAACATCTTGCCTTTAGGTTCTTATGTCTTCCTAATTGGTATGGATTGGTTGGACCAACACCATGCCATCTTAGACTATCATAACAAGGCATTCACTTTCCTAGATGAGGAAGGAAATCATAGAACAATCCAAGGCATTCCTAGTGCAGTGACTATCAGAGAAATTTCAGCAATGCAGCTGAAGAAATTCTACATTAAAGGTTGTCAAATATTTGCAGCCCATGTGGAGGAAGCACCTAAGGATAAGGTGCCAAATTTGGAGGATTATGCAGTCCTGGAAGATTTTGAAGATGTGTTCAAGGAGGTACCAGGACTACCCCCAAAGAGAGATATTGATTTCTCTATAAATTTAATGCCCGGAGCAGCTCCAGTGTCAAGGACTCCTTACCGAATGAGTACACCAGAACTAAAGGAGTTGCAAATGCATCTTGAAGGGGTATATATGCCCAAGTGTGTCACCTTGGGGTGCCTCAGTATTTTTCATAAAGAATAAAAATGGGACATTCATATTGTGCATTGATTTCAAATAGTTGAACAAGGTGACTGTAAAGAACAAATATCCTCTGCCAAGGATTGATGATCTCTTCAATCAGTTGAAGGACGCTAGAATATTTTCAAATATTGATCTCAGGTTGGGATACCATAAGGTAAGGATTAAAGAGGAATATATCAACAAGACCTCCTTTAGGACAAGGTATGGTCATTATGAGTTCATAGTGGTGCCATTTGGGTTGTCAAATGCACCAACTATTTTCATGCGCTTAATGAATGGTGTTTTCCAAGAATATTTAGAAAAGTTTTTCATTGTCTTTTTGGATGAAATCCTTGTATATTCCAAGTCATAGGAAGAGCATGAGCATTATTTGAGGATGGTGTTGCAAGTTCTAAGAGAGCATCAACTGTACGAAAAATTGAGCAAGTGTTTGTTTTATCAAAACAAAATTCACTATTTGGGGCATATCATATCAGAAGAAGGGATAGTCATGGACCCTGAAAGTCGTGAGGTCATTAAAGGGTGGACAACACCTAAAAATGTGACAAAAGTCAAATCCTTCATGGGTCTAGGTGGTTACTATAGAAGGTTTATTGCAAGGTTTTTGAGAATATCTCACCCCATCACTTCCTTGAAAAGGAAGGGGGAGAAATTTCAATGGACATAAGAATGTGAAAGAAGCTTCCAACAATTGAAGTAGTCGTTAACCAGTGCTCCAATTCTAAGGATTGTAGATCCAAATGAAGATTTTGTGGTTTTCACATATGCGTGCAAAGAATGACTTGGTGGAGTCCTCAATCAAAATGGGTTTGGTGTATGTTATGAATCAAGGAAGTTGAAGGAGCATGAAAGGATCTATGCCACTCGTGATTTGGATTTGGTAGCCATAGTGTACTCTTTGAAGAAGTGGAGGCACTGCCTCATAGGAAAGAGGTTTGAGCTGAGGAAAGACCATAATGTTGTGAAATATTTATTTTATCAACCAACTCTAAATTCGAGGCAAAGAAGATGGTTAGAGTTTCTTAGTGAATATGACCTTGATATAAATAATATCAAGGGGAAAGAGAACAAAGTGGAGGATGCACTCAACAGAAGAGTGCATGAGATGCATTCTACAACCATTATCATGTACCAATCAAATTTGAAAGATAGAATTGTGGAGGCTACAAAATCATATTTGCAATACATGGAATTAGTAACAAAATTGCAGCAAGGTAAAATGCAGCAGAATGTTGAGGATTATGAATTTGGAATTGATGGAATCCCCCTGTATAGAAGCAGAGTTTATGTACCCAAATATTCTGAATTGAGGAGTGGGATTTTAAAATAAATTCATAAGGTTCCTTATGCAGGACACCCAGGATATCAGAAAACTATTTCAGCGGTCAAAAGCCAATATTATTGTTCAAGCATGAAGAGGGAGATTATTTATTTTATTGCCAAATGTTTGGAATGTCAAAGGGTAAAGGATGAGCATAGACACCCAACCGGTTTACTACAACCATTACCCATTCCTGAGTGGAAATGGGAGGTTGTAATAATGGATTTCATCATGGGATTTCCCAGCACAAGCAAGTAGCATGATGCAATCATGGTGGTGGTGGACAAGCTTACTAAAGCTGTGTATTTCATTCCAATGAAGACTACTCATTAAGCAACTAATTTTGCTGATATTTATATGAGGGAATTAGCACTCTTGCATGGCGTACCCAATACAATTGTGTCTGACAGAGACCTAAATTTTACCTCAAAGTTTTGGAAGGGGTTATTCAAGGGGTTCGGAACAAATTTGAACTTCAGTACAATATATCATCCTGAGTCGGATGGGGAAAAAGAAAGGGTGAACCAAGTGATAGAGGACACACTAATGATGTATGTGATGGACAAGCCATCTAAATGGGAGGATTATATACACTTGGTAGAATTTTCCTACAACAATGGGTATCAAGCATCATTGACAATGAGCCCATTTGAAGAAATTTATGGCAGAAAGTGCAACACCCCAGTAAGTTGGGACAACCCAACTGATAGGGAAGTGGTTGGGCCATAGTTACTCAAGGAAATGGAAGAACAAATGTTGAATATTAAACAGAATTTGAAGGTTTTCCAAGACAGGCAGATAAGTTATGCTGATAAGAACATAACTCATAGGGAATTTAAAGTAGGGGTTCATGTATTCCTGAGAGTGAAGGCCAACAGAAGCTCCCTGAAGCTGGGAAATTGTTCAAAGTTGGAAGCTTGATATTGTGGGTCGTTTGAAATCCTAGAGAGGATTGGCCCAGTAGCATATAGGCTTGCATTTCCTGCATGCATGTCTATAAATAATGTATTTCATGTGTCATTGCTTAAGAAATATGTACCTGATGCTAATCATGTTATTGATTGGAATGTTATTCTGATGGAGTAGGAAAATGATTTTTAGGTGCATCCAGTGTGTATATTGGACCGGAAAAGCAAGTAGCTCTAGAATCGAGCCATATGTCTTGTAAAATTTTGGTGGACCTAGTAAAGTCATGAGGATGCAGCATGGGAGCATGAAGATTCTATGCGGGCAGAGTACCCGCATCTTTTTGAAGATTTTGGAAATCTTGTTCTTGTTGTGTAAGTAATTTTCACTGAGGACAATGAAAAAATAAGGGGAGGGGATTGTAACACCCCAAGGTCGAGCCCCTGTTGAATTGTAATTATGTTTATAGGATGGTGAGAAAAGTGTTCATAAGATGAAGACTTATATGTTTATTAGGATGGAGAGCATAGATGCTTAAGGCCATGAGCCTATTTTTTGTATATGTAAATGCACATATCATTAATAAAATTACATTGTTGCATGTAGACCAACCACAGAGAAAGAGTTATGGGGGACTAAGATCCACTAGTTAGGGTAAGGGAGGGGGCTAAGTATCTAGGAATAGAGGCTAAGCTAGAGGGCTTACCTCTAAAGGAATAATATTTTATTATTATTTCCCAAAGGATATGGTTGACATAAGCCGTGTTTTCCTACGTTTCTAGAAAGGGAACGAGTGCTAAGTGGAACTCATGCAGTTGTAGGAAGATAGGTGTCGACCTGGGTGCATGTAGTTATAGCTGGTAATTCATCATGTTGGGGGTTCACTTCTCATTCTAGCGTTTCTCCCCATCCTTACGTCTGGACCAGTTTTGAGTTTCCTTACGACCCTTACGATTCTTTGGAGGTCTGTCACCCTTCCCGATTCACTAGGATTCACGCAATGAACCAATTATCCATCATCATCGCCTTTGTATATAACACGCACCTTGGTATAGATTTTATGAGAACAACAAAATGACTACAGATTATTAACACGTGTTTAACACAAAATAACAGAGATACAGTAAAACTAGTTTTCTATTCAATAAGGAAATAAGCTGAAACTGTAAAATGCAGCGGAAACACGCTTTCTAGAATGGTGGCAGCTTATCTCTGAGAAGAGATGTGACGACTGTGCTCATTCGCAAGAAGATGATTACAATGAGGCTCTGAAGGCCTTTTTACAATAAATGAGAATGACAAAAACCTTAGACATCCAAAAACTTAACCCTAGGAGATGAAGCACCAAAAGTCATGTGGGCCTCATTTGGGTAAGTTACTACATCAACTTCTCGGGGTCGTAATTTTTGCATACTATATCCATTTTAGGCGCATGATAGACCGTTGGAAAGGTATCATAGAGGAGAGTCATTTTCCCAAAAACGTCGTTTAGGGCCTCAAAATGGCCCTGGAAGTTAAAAACTGCTAAAAATAGTAAATTACCAAAATTGCCAAAAAATTGTTTTAAGCCAATTGGAAAAGGTGGGTGGCCACCGATATCCACCTAGATCAATCCTCCCTCCTTAAGAAGAAATGTTCTCCATTGCGTTGAATGCCCGAGGGAGAGAAAAAAATGTTTCTTGAATCTGAATCTTGGTGAGCTACTTGCCTTGTTGGAGATGTCGCATTGATCAATTTGTGGAAGTTTGTCACGAACCTGTTGAGGCTAAGGTTGTTCAACAAGTCGATCTACACGAGAATATGGTGTGCAGAGGGAATATTTTCTCTTTGCTATAGCCTTTTTGACCTTCTTCTTTTGGATAGAAGGTGCTTGGGGCGAGGCTGTAGTGGTTGCAGTGTCCTTATGTTACCCTTTCGAACAGATTGTGAAGAAGCTAAATTTTGCAGTATGAGATACTACCTTGAGGCACTGTTTAGGTGGAACAATAGTCCGATATACCTATGGTATTTTGTAGATATGACCCCCTAGAGAAACAATGACACTGCAGGGTCAATACTCATAAACAACATGGTGTCTCCACAGATATGGTTGGCCCAAGAGAACATCACAAACATCTAGTGGGGAAACACCACACAATATCTCATCCTTGAAGGGTTGGATGTCGTATGACAATTAACACTATTGGCTGACACAAAGATATCGTCCTTGTTGAAGCCACCCGATGTTGTATGGCTACGGGTGTGGTGTTGTCGACAATCCAAACTGTTTGATTACATCTGTTGAGATGAGGTTCTTCTGGCTTCCACTATCAACAATAAAATACAGTGGGGTCCCCTTCACCCACATCTGTGAATGAAAAAGGTGTTCCCCCTCTTTAGGATCTGTTGGTTCTTTTGGTTGAATTGTTGCGATCGTGACAATAGCAGTGGGGTATGCGTCGATGATCTATCTTTTACCAATATTTTCATAATCAAATTCTGAATGAGGGTTTGGCTCCTTGTCTTTGATCTTGGACACTAATGACTATTTTGAGTGACATTCATCAGTGTTGTTCTAGGGGATTTTGTGGAAATCACACCATTTTCCGGTGTCCTTCTTTGTCTTCCCGTCACCCTTCTTTTCCTGTGGCTTGGACTGGTTTTCAGGAGATTGTTTGTTAGGGACGCATTTGTCATACTTTGGTTGTTGTGGATTTTTAGACCCAAACTCTTGTTTGTTCTAGTTCTTAAATTTCTACTTGATTTTAACAACATATCAATAATCATCACCGAGTGATGAGATATCTAGAAAATCCATTTCAGTTTAGATGTATCTGTGTAGATCCTCAGGGTATTTCAGAACCAAATGTCATTCGGATTCTTTGATACCTAGCTTGCTGCGCAAGTTATGGAAGGTATTGCTTAACTCCATAACTTCTTTGGATAAGCAAGTTGTCAATCCTGTGGTTTGAAGAGGTGGGTTTTCAAGCCCATGGAATGAATAAGCAGGTTTTCAAGCTTGCAAGCAAGTCTCTCGAGGTGAGAGAGGTTTCTAGGGAAGTGTTTTCCCATAGGGAGCCTAACTGCATCTATAGTTCTCAGAGAATTCTTGTCCGGCCTGTTGCTGAAGCCCTAGAAGGGAAATGGGGCATCCAAAGGACTGTTGAGCAGAGAAGGGGCACACTTCCTGGGGTGGGACAGGCATGTTGGGAATGAGAGGGTGTAGGTTGTTAGTGTGAGTTGGCCCTGGAAGAAAATCCTTCCTGTTGATCTATGTGACCTTCATGTTGTCCTTTCCTATCCTAGGAATCCCTTTCCCGGTGGAGTTTAGTCCTAGCTCAGGGGTCACCCACTGCTGAGTGTGATGAGCAGCATGGTCTAAGGCTAGAAGGTTCGTGAGAGGTCTACATGTAGCTGGTGGTCATATATTGAAATATAAGTACCAAATATATGTTGATTGTATGTTGTGCATTTGTACATGTGTTATAATTGATGAGAAATGCATGGATATATCGTATATGTTGTATGTGTAGGCTTATTGTTATTTCCACATTAATATGTGTATGTTTAGAATATGGCGTCTGTATGCATATATTTTCAGGATGTTTTTAATGATTATTTATGCATGAATAATGGTATGAACATAATGTTATAGTTGTTAATTTGCATTAGATAGATATGCATGCATATAAATTCATAAATGGTATCAAAGCTAAGAGAGACATCCACAAAGTGACGTTTCCTAGAAAGATGGTTGTTAGGGACGTTACAAAATGGTATCAAAGCATAAAAGTTATTCGATGGCATGGCCTGGCCCATTGGTTTAAGGCCGAGGATGTCACGAAATGGTATTAGAGCTAGTTGGAAAAAGATAAGGTTGTTTGGGTAGCATTACCCAACAGATTTTTATGGTCGGGGATATTATATTTCTGGAAAAAAACTGTGTTTATCATTCTAAGACTAAGCACACTGATGTACAATGCCATTTTGTGAGAGAAATGGTGGAAACCAACAAAGTCTCTCTAGAGAAAGTAGACACATTGGAAAACATAGAAAAATATTTGACCAAATTTGTGACTGTTGTGAAGTTCTCTTGGTGCAGAGAGGTAATGGGAATTGTTTCCCTGGGTCTGTGAATGAGAGTTCATAGGTTTCCTGATTTCAACAAAGAATACAACAAGTGGGAGAATGTTGGGTTGTTATACTCTTTGCAGTGAAATTTCATTTGAGGTGGATCAATTAACAGTAAAAGTCGAGGTCGATAGACAACAAGTCAAAGGTCGAGATGGTTTGACCAAGTAAATTCAAAGTAGAAGGTTGAGCTGGTTCAATGAGGTAAAGACAATGAAAACAAGTCGAAGAGGTCAACCGAAAAGAGGTCGGCAAGTGGGCGTGTGGCAATCGACTAAAGACCAAATGAAGGTCAACTGGTAGTCAATTGGTAATCCGACTTGGTTGTCGACTATAACAAAATCCCAAGATTTAGGGGATTTGTAACCAATGATATGCATGTATATGTAATTGTTTTTGGGTTCCTTTTATTTAGGGTTTTTCCTAGTATAAATCCTATAAACAAGGAGTGTTGTAATACTGTAAAAGCTAATCAAAGATAAAAACAAATCTCTAGATAAAATAGTAGAGGTTGTTAGTCATGTAGCTGTAAGTCGAATTGGATATTGTTGGCACAAGGGCAGACCCAGGGTTCAACGCTTAACAATGCACCAACAAAACCCTAAATTTCATCCCTTTCGGCAACACCTACGAAGCAGGCGAAGTCTCACCCGAGGTATAAGAAGGAGAGGTTACAGGACGTAGGTGTCTGTAACCAGGCCGGGACACAGATATGTGATAATAACACTTTGCAAAGATTTTGTTAACTCTTTAGGAAGAAACATACATTAGTTTATTAAACATATCAACATCGCAGAACATACCCAAGGATAGATCTAGCACAGTAAAAACAAAGATTATGTACCTAAAAATATTATCACTTAGCACTGTGAATCAGATCTAACATTCTAACATAAGAAAGAAATAAAACAACATATACATATCTAATCTAAGAATTTAAGAAAACATAACAGAGATAATCATTGCACAAAGAAAACCATCA
>SNQJ01S0234244.1:0-12649 GCA_010110895.2 Picea sitchensis
AGGAGGTTGCCCCCTCGAAGAGGATTATTATCTGAAATTATCTCTTTTTCAAGGCGTTGAGTACTTTTCTTGAGGTTTTTCTATGCTATATTGATGTTTGGTTCTTAACAGAAGTAACTCCAACAACTTACTGAGATGAAAGTTCCACAAAGGAGTCTGGAATATATGGGGTCGAGCCCACTTGGGAATTTTTTGTGAATGCAGTCAAGGAAAAATATTACCCTATTGGTAACTATGACAACCAATACATGAAATGGACCACGCTATGGAAAGAGAGGGGAAAAATAGTGTTGTATTTCCAAAATACTTTCTATACCTTGTGCACCAAGTTGGGTATCAAAGACTCAGAGAGACATATGGTTCTGAAATACCACGGGGATCTACATAGGTATATCCAAACCAAGATGTATTTTATGTACATCTCATCATTCATAGCTGCCTATTGATATGTTGTCAAAATCGAGTAGAAATTTAGGCACCAAAACAAACGATAGTTTGGGTGTACAAATCTGCAACAACCAAAGTATGGTAAAGATGGACCTAACAACCAGCCTCCAAAAAACCATTCCAAGCCACATGAGAAGAAGGGTAACAAAAAGATGACAAAGGACTCTGGAAAGTGCTGTGATTTCCACAAAATCCCCTGGAAAAAAACTGATGAATGTCACTCAAAAAAATCATTGGTTTCCAAGATCAAATAAAAGGAATCGAACCCTAATTCAAAATCTGATTCATAAAATAATGGGAGAAAACATATCATCAACGTAGACCCAACCGCTATTGTCACGATCAGAACAATTCAACCAAAAGAACTAGTAGATCATGAAGAGGGGGAGCGCCTCTTCCATTCACAGATGTGGGTGAAGGGGAAATCATTTCATTTCATTGTTGATATAAGAAGCCATAAGAACCTCATCTCAGAAGAGTTCGTCAAACAATTGGGATTTTTGACAACACCACATCTGCAACCATACAACATTGAGTGGCTTCGTCAGGGACAAGATCATTGTGTCAGTCAATAGTATTGATTGTCATATGAGATCCAACCCTTCAAGGATGAGGAATTATGTGATGTTTCCTCGTTGGATGTATGTGATGTTATTTTGGGCCAAACATATATGTTGAAGTTCCATTCTATTTATGAGTCTCAACCTTGTAGTGTCATTGTTACTCTGGGGGGTCATCTCTACAGTATACCAGAGGTAGTTTTTGACTACTGTCAAACCAAAATAGTGTCGGAAGGTAATCTCTCATACTGCAAAATTCATCCTCTTCACAATTTGTTCAAAAGGTGAATAGAATGACACTATAACCACTGTATCCTTGGCCCAAGACATTCCTATCCAACAAAACCATATTGCATAAGAGAAAGAATATATTGTTTCTTCACATACAAGGGTGCCTATATACTGCCTAGTCAAGCCAAAATACAATAGGTTGGTTGAAAAAATTCAAACCCACCAACAATAGTTTCATGATAGCCTTCAACAAACTAAGAAGTGCAACTTCTCCAACAAGGCACGCAACTCACCAAGGTTCAGGTTCAACAAACGCTTCCCCCTCTCCCCTGGGAACTCAACGCAATGGAGACCATTGCTTCCTAAGGAGAGAGGATTGATCCAGGAGGACATCAATAGACACCCACCTATTCCAACTGGCTCAAAACAGTTTTTTGGTAACTTACTATTTTCAGCAGTTTTTCAGGTCCTAAACTTCCAAGGCCATTTTGAAGGCCTAAACAACACTTTTTTGCGATCAGGAACCTCCTTAATTAAAAGTGTCGTGATTAAGCCCCAAAAATGAATCTCCTCATTGATACCTTTCCAAGGAGCAATTGTTCACCCAAAACAAAGATTGTATACCAAAGTTATGCCCCAGGGAAGTTGATACACCAAACTACCCAAAAAAGGGTCCACAAAACTATTGGATTTTGTTCTTCCGGGGTTAGGGTTTTTTATTTTCTTTATGTTAAAATGTCTTTGGAGCCTCATTGTAAAAATTATCTTCTGGAGAATGAGCATAGCCATCACATGTCTTCTCAGAGATAATTTTCCACCATTCTAGCAAGTCTTTCACTCTGTATTTCTATAGTTTTGTACATTTCGCTTATTAATAGAAATTGTGTATTATTGTATGTTTGTGTTTATGGTTATATCTCTGATATATCTCTATTATATTATTGGATATCTTATATATCTATGTACATTTATTTATTATATCTCTGCTCTCATTTAATGCCAAAAATAATCCGGATCACATTCAATGAAATTAAATATTTTATTGAAAACATCCATCTTGAGAATATTTTTTTGTACAATACCATAATTTTGTTAGGATCATAATCCTAAGGATATACAAGTGTAAATTAATTATTTTTAGGAATGTTTTTATGCTGGAATATTTTTCAAGAGAACATTTAGCAGTATGTAAAGGAAACCTACAATAATCAAGTGATTATATGATTGGTTGTCCTCCTAGAGTTTATCTTAGAGTTGGAATAAATAAACTAGGTCCTTTTTCATGTGAAGTATGTGTTATTTTATCCCTCACTTATCATTATAACTCATTTTTCCTTTTTTAAATTCCATCTCTTAGGACATTTATTCAACATGGTATCACAACTATGTTGAATGGTTTTGGAAAGATTCATGATAGATTGAGGAAGCAAGGAAGTCTCCACAACATAAATCAAGATCTTTCCAAGAAGAAGGAAAACAATACTGAGATAATTATGTTTTCAATTCAATAAAGAAAAAAACATAATACATCTAATGTTTTCATGGGTTATTCCCAATCTCATAGTAAAACCACATTTGATCAAATAGAAACCATATTAACTGAATGGGATCGGTTTCATCGCAAATCTAACTTCTAACTTTCAAACTTAGACAAAATTGTCGGGTAAATCTCCAAATGCCTTTAACAAGAGAGAAGAATGTTTTTCTTAAAAAAAATTATTTTCATAGTTGAGAAAGAAACAAATAGGTTATTAGTCTCTGTTGTAGGCATAGAGGGACTATAGCAATCAATAATTCATTGACGTTGTATTAGTTTGTCCTTTGACCACAAATATTTGCATGATATCTAATGTTGCAACTAGGGAACAAAAAACATTGATTTTATATAATAAAAAGTACGATATATGTAATGATCTGATTGGATAACAGATTGAAGGTATTTTTGTCGGCTTCGCTATTCCCAATGTTCTATATGTTATCATATCCAAACTTTTTTATCGTGTACGGTCTTTTTGAATCATATATTTTCTTATGCATTGCTTGAAGGTGGATTAATGCTAGCATTAGTTTGAATGTTTGTCTTAGCATTTTCTGCTAGCTAAATTTACCTCAATGTTTGATATGCTAGCATATCCAAGGTTTGTCTATTTTTTATTATTATTAAGTACTTAACGTACATAAAGAGGCCTGCCACATGCATTATTTCTTAAATTTTTACACAACGTGAGGCCCTTGGACGGTTATGACATCCTTAAATGTTTACCTAATAGGCCTCATAGCCTTACATGTTTACTTAACATGTATATCATGAAACAGGCTGGACATGAAAAATAAAAATAAGTTTGAATCATTAATTGAATAAAATTTAACAAAACATTATCACATATTAATAACTAATACGATATTTAAAATTAATATTATAGGATAAATATCATAAATTTAATTTATGGTTTATTTATTAATATTAATATAAAATAGTATATACAAATATATATCCATTTTAACTCTAGAGTGAAGAAGGATCAATTTCTACGTACAAACCTTTATTATCATAAACAAAATCAAAATTCCAAAATTCCAAATTTACATTTAAAAACGTTAAAAATAATATTGAATAAAATTTAAATAATTGTTTATACTATTCATTTGGAATTGTTGGGTGAAAAATGTATATGACGGAAGTGTTGAGTGCACTAAACATGTTGGACATGAAAAATGAAAAATTTGAACCCAGACTCCACCAACCCGCTCCTCTATAATTGTTGGGTGAAAAATGTATATGACGAAAGTGTTGGGTGAAAAATGTATATCAAGAAACAAGATGGACATGAAAAATGAAAAATAAAAACAAATTTCACCTTTATTATCATAAACAAAATCAAAATTCAAAAATTCCAAATTTACATTTAAAAACATTAAAAATAATATTGAATAAAATTTAAATAATTGTCATACTATTCATTAAGTAAAAAATGTTATAGCATTATATAAATTACTATAAATCTTGGTACAATGTTATAATATTCTATAAATTACTTAGTCTCATGTATATGACAGAATTGTAGGGTGCAAAATGTATATGATGGAAGTGTTGGGTGCAAAATGTATATCATGGAAAAAGTTGGACATGAAAAATGAAAAATAACTTTCATCTTTATTATCATAAACAAAATAAAAATTCCAAAATTCCAAATTTACATTTAAAAATGTTAAAAATAATGTTGAATAATAAACATTGATTTTTCTATAATAAAAAGTACCATATATGTCATGATCTGATTGGATAACAAATTAGAGGTCTTATTGTCTGCTTCACTATTCCCAATGTTTTATATGTTATCATATCCAAACTTTTTGATTCATATATTTTTTTATGCATTGCTTGAAGGTGGATTAATGTTAGCATTAGTTCGAATGTTTGTCTTACCATTTTCTGCTAGCTAATTTATCCCAATGTTTGATATGCTAGTGTATCCAAGGTTTGTCTATTTTTTTTTATTATTAAGTTCTTAACGTACTTAAAGAGGCCTGCCACAAGCATTATTTCTTAAATTGGTACATAGCACGAGGCCCTTGGATGGTTATGACAGCCTTAACTGTTTACCTAACAAGCCTCAAGGCCTTAAATATTTACTTAACATGTTTATCACGAAATTGTTACATAGCACGAGGCCCTTGGATGGTTATAAGAGCCTTAAATGTTTACCTAACAAGCCTCAAAGCGTTAAATGTTTACTTAACATGTTTATCATGAAACAAGCTGAACATGAAAAATAAAAATAAATTTGAATAATTAATTGAATAAAATTTAACAAAACATTATCACATACTAATAATGAATATGATATTTAATATTAATATTGTAGGATAGATATCATTAATTAAATTTATAGTATATTTATTAATATTAATATAAAATAGTATATACAAGTATATATCCATGTTAACTCTAGAGTGAAGGAGGATCAATTTGTAGCTACAAACCTTTATTATCATAAACAAAATCAAAATTCCAAAATTCCAAATTTATATTTAAAAACGTTAAAAATAATATTGAATAAATTTTAAATAATTGTTTATACTATTCATTAAGTAAAAAATGTTATAGCATTATATAAATTACTATAAATCTTGGTACAATATTATAATATTCTATAAATTACTCAGTCTGTCTCATGTATATGACAGAATTGTTGGGTGCAAAATGTATATCACGGAACATGATGGACATGAAAAATGAAAATTGTGAACCCGCAACTCCGTAATTATTGGGTGCAAAATGTATATCACGGAACAAGTTGGACATAAAAAATGAAAAATAAAAGTAAATTTCACCTTTATTATTTCTCCCCCTGTTTTGAACGAGAATACTACTTCTCTGCGGTTTTGAAATTAATATTTCTCCACGGTTTGGAACAGACATACTAGTTCTCTACGGTTTAGAAATTTTTGAACGGGAATAATACTTTTTTTTTTCTTTTTTTCGAAGGAGATATTTTATTTCTAAGATTATATATCTAGGGTTTTGAACATGAATAATCTTAGTTTTTACCTTTTTTACCCATAATAATCTCTGTAGTATATCTAGTGGACTTCTCTAGGGTTTTCAAAAATTATTTTTGGCTTCTTCAAAGGGTTGAGCATTTGGACATCTGAAATGAGGTGAGTCACTTTTTACTTTTCAATTTTAATTTTGATTAAAGAGATTTAAATAGATTTTATTTATTTTAAGTTTCAGAAGCAAAAGTTGATTTGAGAGATAAAGTTAATCCATAATAATAATTGTTACATCTTTTTTCTCTTCTTTTCAATGTGAGCACTCCACCACCTATTCCAAAAACTCAGCCTAACAAGGGGAGGCCCCCCAAAATCACCCTAGAGATCCTTTACGATTATATGAAATTAGTATAAAAAAAAGAGAAGAGAGATGATGAAGGAGCATCGCGACTACCAAAGCAAGCGTGGAGCCAGCACATGTGTTTTAAACACATGTTGTATAAGCTTGATAATTTCTTTTTGAAATTTCATTAAAGATGAAGCGCCATACCCTTCAATGAAACATTTATGAAGGAGCGCCTATTGTATTGTATCATACCTCGAGCCTTACGATCTTGTATGAAGTAGATAGGAGGCATTTACTTTAGTTAATGCAGGTAGATAGGATTTTAAGTCTAGATTAGACAGTTTAGAGTTCGAGAGGGAAAATGGATATAGACACTCTCCTTTGTATCATTGTAACATAATCAAGCATTCACGAGAGAGAGAAAGCAGAGAAATTGTGAAGAACGCCCATGTACAGACATTTGAATTAATAGAAGGAAGTTCTCGTTCAAATTCATGGCTGGTGTTGTTTCTGTGTATCTTGTTTATGTGCTCATGAATGTTTGTTCTTTGTATGAATTTGCTTGTGTATGCTGTGCATGTGATTTCAGGGTTTCAAACTGAAGTCTGAAAGAGAAGAGAATATGTTTCAATTGTTTCTCTATCTGAGCCAGGAGATTCCTGCAAAGAGTGCAGTCGAATTCATCCGCAAGGAGTGCGTTGATGAGGGCTCGATAGTTTAACTTTTGTTCTTGTTTGTCCAGAAGTGGAAGTGGTTCATGGCAACTGTGCAAGGAGTGTACAGGTTGGAGGAAGAAGAAGTCTCAGTTGTTAATCTGAGAAAAGGAATCTAGAGACTGTTGCTGCAGGAGTTGCACAGAGTCTGAAGTATTCAACACTTGAGGTGGTTGAATATCAAGAGCAAGGAGTGCGTGCAGGTTTCCCTGGAGAATCGGAGTTGAAAATCTCGGGAGGTGTAGCACCTTCGTGGTATCATCAAAGGAAAGCATTGGGAGTTGTGCAAGGACGTTTCAAGAACGAGTTCCAAGCACATTCTTGAAGAGAAAACTGAGAGAAGAAGCACTTAGTCATTTTCAAGAAATCCTTGAGGAGGAGGAATCGACGGTCAGAATCCGTCGAGGAAATTGCGAAGATCTGACAGTCGTTAGATCTCTAAGAAGTTGCATAGGGTTTAAGCCCGAAAGAGCAGAGGAAGATCCTGAAGATTCAGAGTTTGAGATATCGGGGGATCTGTGATCATGGAATTTGGGTGGAAGGAAATCGCGATTAGCGAATTCCTGAGAGGATCCAGGTCATTGATCGCTGCTGGGCTACATGGTGTGAGATCCCGGGAATTCGGGGTTCGGCATTTCGGGTTTTCTGAGGACAAGGGAACCGGCACATTAGAAACCGCAATATCACGAATTGCGATATCCCGATAGTTAAAGTTGTGGGCCCTGGAAGGTGGGATAGTAGCCAGGTGTCATTGCACATCAGGGTTTGGGGAATTGAATATCCTGTGTTCATTGACAACGGGAATTGCGATCTTCCGATCTGCGATTTCCTGACAGAGTTAAGGGCCTTAGGGAAGGACAGGTGTAGGAAGGTCGAGCATTTCCACGACTCGACGACAAGTGGCATCGGAGATCAGAGATTCATAAGGTAAGTGGTTTACGGTAGTGCAACCACCGATTTCCCGACGGGACAATATCCGACAAGAGGAAAAGATCCTGGGAAAATATTCATCGGGTTTCGGGGATTTTTGAGACCCAAGTGCAGGAATCACAATCTTGCGAGGTCCGATTTCCCGATAAGACAGCAAGGAGGTCACAAAGAGCATTATGTGGGTGCGGAAAAGTCCCGATAAGGGATTTGAAGAGCATTTAGCTCTTCGGGCCAGCGAATAAGAAGGTCCTGGTGGTAGAGGACGCGTGGGTGGCGCGGACGGGCGTCAGGGAAAGTTTGAGTCCATGTGTCGTTCCAACGGTACTCAGCCCAAAGAAAGATGGAGGCTGGAGAATGTTCACTGATTCTAGAGACATTAACAAGATCACCATCAGGTATAGATTCCCATTGCCAAGAATGGATGACTTGATGGACTGTTTAAGTGGAGAAAATTTCTTTTCAAAGGTCGATTTGAAAAGCGGGAAGGAGATGAGTGGAAAACAACATTCAAGACCAACGAAGGGTTGTACGAATGGCTAGTCATGCTGTTTGGCTTGACGAATGCACCAAGTACATTCATGAGTTTAATGAACGAAGTGCTGAAAGAATTCATTGGTAAGTTTGTCATTGTTTATCTAGATGACATATTGATTTTCAGCAAAATGAAAGAAGAACATCTGAAGCATTTAGCTGCAGTAATGAAGAAGCTACAACAAGAGAAGTTGTTGATCAATATGAGGAAATCTTCATTTATGAAGACATAACTCATTTACTTGGGATTTGTCATATCGGAAAATGAATTGAAGATGGATCCAAGTAAAGTGGAGGTAATTAAGAATTGGCCATCACCAAGAAATGTTTTCGAGGTGAGAAGTTTTCATGGACTGGCGAGTTTCTACAGGAAATTCATCCGAAATTTTAGCGGAATCAGCGCAGCGATGATGGACATAGTCAGGAAAAGACATAAATATTTTCATTGGACTGAAGAGGCTGAGAAAAGCTTCAATCTGTTGAAGCGTAAGATCACAGAGAAACCGGTGTTGGTGTTGCCAGATTTCCAAAAGATGTTTCAGGTGAAATGTGATGCAAGTGGCTTTGCCATAGGAGCGGTCTTGAGACAGGATGATAGACCAATTGCTTATTTCAGCGAGAATCTAAATGAGGCAAAGGAAAAATACTCCACATATNAATGAGGCAAAGGAAAAATACTCCACATATGATAAAGAATTTTATGCCATCATACAGGCATTGAAAAAATGGAGACACTATTTGATTCCAAGGGAATTCATTTTATATAGTGATAATCATGCATTGCAGTATGTAACTCAGTAGAAGAAATTAAATCAGAGGCATGTTAAATGGGTAGAATACATACAAAATTTTACATTTGTTATCAAACATATTTCAGGTACTTCTAACAAAGTGGTTGATGCTTTGAGCAGGAAATGTTTGATGTTGCAGGAGTTCAAAGTCAAGACTTTAGGCTTTGATGATCTCAGGGAGATGTACGCAGGTGATGCAGATTTTGCAGAGGTGTATGGAGCAGCTGAGAAACCAGTTCTCAGAGACAGAAGTCAGTGGATAGATTAAATGATCCAAGATGGGTTGTTGTTCAGAGGAAATCAATTGTGTATTCCAAATTGCTCCATGAGGGAGAACTTGTTGAAAGAAAAGCACAACGGAGGCTTAGCAGGGCACTTTGGCCATGAAAAAACATTCACGAAGCTGAGCGAGTCATAATTTTGGCCAGGGATGCACTCAGAAGTTAAAAGGTTTGTTGACAGATGTAGAATTTGCCAACATTCTAAGGGCAGAAAGCAGAATGCAGGTCTTTATCAGCCATTACCCATACCAAAAAGGCCATGGGAGGCGATCAGCATGGATTTCGTACTAGGATTGTCGAGGACGCAAAGAGAACATGATTCCATCTTTGTGGTGGTTGACATGTTTTCAAAGATGGCACATTTTATTCCGTGTCAGAAGACCAGCGATGTGACTCACATCGCAAATTTATTTTTCAAGGAGGTTGTTAGACTTCATGGACTGCCGAAAAGCATAGTTTCAGACAGGGATACCAAGTTCAATGGACATTTCTGGAGGACACTCTGGAAGAAGATGGGAACTAACTTAATGTTCATTTCTTCCTATCATCCACAAACAGATGGGCAGACAGAAGTGGTCAACAAAAGTCTAGGAGACTTGCTGAGGAGCTTGGTGACGGAGCACCACAGCAGCTGGGATAGTGTATTGCCACAGGCAGAGTTCACATACAATGATTCGGTGAATCGAAGCACATGGAAAATTCCATTTGAGATAGTATATGACAGATAGCCAAAAGGTGTTTCAGAGCTGAGGGATTCGAAACAAATCATGACTCAGAGCGCAAGCGCTGAAGAATTCGTTGAGGTGATGAGGGAACTTCACAGCAGGGTGAAGCAGTGACTGACAGAATCGAACCAGGAGTACAAGCACAGAGTGGATCATCATAGGAGACAACTTCAATTTGAGGTTGGTGATCTGGTTCTGGTACATCTAAGGAAAGAAATGTTCCCAAAGGGAACATACAACAAGTTAAAAATGAAGAAAATTGGGCCATGCAGAGTCCTAAGGAAATTGGGATAAAATGCTTATGAAATTGAATTGCCGAATGAGATCGGAATATCTCTGACATTCAATGTTTCATACTTATATCCCTATAATGCTGAGGAAGCAGGAGCTGAGAGCGATGAACAGCCAGAAATCCAGTGGCAGAAGCAGATTTTGATTGCAGAAAAGCCACAAATGGAGCGTATACTTAATAAGAGGGTGAGCAAAAAGACCAGACGAAAGGAGTATTATGAATATCTGGTGAAATGGAAGAACCACCCAGTGGAGGATGCCAGTTGGGAAAAAGAAGTAGTGATTCAGAAGCATGGACAGACCATGCAAGAGCTCATGGACAGGAGCCCATGAAATCTTTCAAGCAGGGGAGTATGATGCAGGAGCATCACAACTACCAAAGAAAGCGTGGAGCCAGCGCATGTTTTTTAAACACATGACGTATAATCTTGATAACTTCTTTTTGAAATTTCATTAAAGATGAAACGCCATACCCTTCAATGAAACATTTATGAAGGAGTGTCTGTTGTATTGTATCAGACCTTGAGCCTTACGCTCTTGTCTGAAGTAGATAGGAGGCATTTACTTTAGTTAATACAGGTAGATATGATTTTATGTCTAGATTAGACAGTTTAGAGTTCGAGAGGGAAAATGGATATAGACACCCTCCTTTGTATCATTGTAACATAATCAAGCATTCAGGAAAGAGAGCAAGTAGAGAAATTGTGAAGAACACCCATGTACAGACATTTGAATTAATAGAAGGAAGTTCTGGGTCAAATTCATGGCTAGTGTTGTTTCTCTGTGTATCTTGTTTATGTGCTCATGAATGTTTGTTCTTTGTATGCATTTGCTTTGTGTATGCTGTGCATGTAATTTCAGGGTTTCAAACTGAAGTCTGAAAGAGAAGAGAATAAGTTTCAATTGTTTCTCTATCTGAGCCAGGAGATTCCTGCAAAGAGTGCAGTCGAATTCATCTGCAACGAGTGCGTTGATGAGGGCTCGATAGTTTAACTTTTGTTCTTGTTTTCCCAGAAGTGGAAGTGGGTCGTGGAAACCGTGTAAGGAGTGTACAGGTTGGAGGAAGAAGAAGTCTCAGTTGTTAATCTGAGAAAAGGAATTTAGAGACTGCTGCTGCAGGAGTTGCACAGAGTCTGAAGTATTCAACACTTGAGGTGGTTGAATATCAAGTGCAAGGGGTGCGCGGAGGTTTCTCTGGAGAATCAGAGTTGAAAAGCTTGAGAGGTGTAGCACCTTCGTGGTATCATCAAAGGAAACATTGGGAGTTTTGTAGGGACGTTTCAAGAACGAGTTCCAAGCACATGCTTGAAGAGAAAAGTGCGAGAAGAAGCACTTAGTAATTTTCAAGAAATCCTTGAGGAGGAGGAATCGACGGTCAGGATTCGTCGAGGAAATTGTGAAGATCCGACAGTCGTTAGATCTCTGAGAATTTGCGCAAGGTTTAAGCCCGAAGGAGCAGAGGAAGATCCTGGATATTCGGAGTTCGGGATATCGGGGGATCTGTGATCGTGGAATTTGGGTGGAAGGAATTCGTGATTAGAGAATTCCCGAGAGGATCCAGGTTGTTGATTGCTGTTGGGCTACGTGGTGCGAGATCCCGGGAAGTTGGGGTTCGACATTTCGGGTTTTCTGAGGACAAGGGAACCGACGCATTAGAAACCGCGATATTGTGAATCGCAATATCCCGATAGTTAAAGTTGTGGGCCCTAGAAGGTGGGATAGGAGCCAGGTGTCATCGCACATCGGGGTTTGGGGAATTGAATATCCCATGTTCATTGACAATGGGAATCGCGATATTTCGATCCGTGATTTCCTAACAGAGTTAAGGGCCTTAGGGCAGGACATGTGCAGGAAGGTCGAGCATTTCCATGACTCGACGACAAGTGGCATCGGAGCTTGGATATTCGTAAGGTAAGTGGTTTACGGCAACGCAACCACCGATTTCCCAATGGGACAATCTCCCACAAGAGGAAAAGAGCTCGGGCGAATATTCATCAGGTTTCGGGGATTTTTGAGACCCGAGTGCAGGACTCACAATCTTGCGAGGTCCGATTTCCCGATAAGACAGCAGGGAGGTCGCAAAGAGCATTCTGTGGGTGCGGAAAAGTCAGGATAAGGGATTTGAAGATCATTTAGCTCTTCGAGCCAGCGAATAAGAAGGTCCTGGTGGTAGGGGACGTGCGGGTGGCACAGACGGACGTCAAGAGAGATGCCAAAATCCAAATAGAGTTAGAAACATTAGAAAAAAGGAGTGAAGAAAGAGACGTAAAACTCCAAATAGAGCTAAAGGCAATGATTGATAAAAA
>SNQJ01S0234245.1:0-13980 GCA_010110895.2 Picea sitchensis
TATGGAAATATATTGAAGCTTCATTGCTCCCTTATGGATCCTATATTGAATGAAGTGGTATCATATATCTATATGCTTGGACCTGTCATGGAATAATAGATTCTTTGAGAGTTTGATACAACTCTAATTATCATATTATATCATTGTAAGCTCCAACTACTAATAAAATAAACTTGTACGCACTTTGTGAATCCAAATGGCTTCATAGCTAGCCATACACACTACCATATACTCTTCCTCTGTTGATATTAATACTCCATAAGTATTGCTCCTAATGAACCAAGTAATCACTGCTTATCCCAAGATGAAGCAACACCCTTAGGTTCTCTTTCTGTCTATTTCACTCACTTCCCAATATGAGTATTTATATCCTTTCAATGTCACTCCATCTCTTCCAATATATCTCAATCTATACTTCACTATGCCTCTCAAATACCTGAGCACATGTTTTGTTTCTACCTAATGCACCTGTCTTGGCTCCACCATGAACCGACTCAAGGTGTTCATAGAAAAACAAATATTTGGCTTGGTGTTGACCAAATACATCAAGGGCCCTATCAATTGCATGTATATCCTAGGATCCACCAACTTTGAATATGAAGTCACCACCTTATTCATATTGGTAATCATAGATGTAGTCATCAGTTTGCAGTCCTCCATCTTGAATATCCTCAAGATCTCAACTACACACTTCCCTTGAACAAGGAAGATCTCTCTTGATACTTACCATACCTATAATCCCAAGAAATAATGAATAAATTTAATTTCCTTCATCTCAAAATCACTTGTTAAATCTGATTTTCACCTTGAAATAAACTTCTCTACACCTATGAGAAATAAATCATCAACATACATAACCAACATGATTGGATCTTACCCAACAATTATGAAGTATAAGTTAGGATCCACCTGACTCTTTGTAAATCCCATACTCTACAAGTATCTGTCAATCTTGCAATACCACACCATGGGTGCCTGTTTGAGTTCGTACAAGGATTTATTAAGGCTACACATATGAGACTCCATCCCATGTACCTCAAATACCTGAGGTTTCTCTATGTATACTACCTCCTCAATGTTGTTGTTGAGTAAATCTATTTTCACATCCATATGATGTATCCTCCACTTCATAATTGAAGTAATAGAAGTAACAACTCGAATAAAATCATACTTGGATACTGGAGGAAATGTCTCCTCGTAGTCCACTCCCTCTTTTCGGGAGAACCCTCTTGCCCCAAACCTTTATTTAAACTTCTTTATGCTACCATATGCAACATGCTTGATCTTGTAGAGTCACCTATAACTCAAAAATGAATTTCCCTTCGATTTTGGTACTATGTCACAAACACCATTCCTCATAATAGAGGTGTACTCCTCTACCATGGAATATTTTGATACATGCTGATATGTTACTTCCTCAAAACTAGAAGGCTCAACATCAATGATGTTACTCATAAGAACCATATAGTTAAGAAAATTCTTCGGAGGTTTGCGCTCTCCAAATGCACTCCATAATCGTCACCAACATCCCTCAATGTCTATAACATACAGTGAGGTATCCTATCGGGACTAGAAGGGGATAAATCCTCCTCCCCATATAAGGTATGAACTCTTGAATTTTTCTCATCCTTCAGATTATGTTGCTCCTCTTCCTCTATCACTATTGATGACTCTTGAGTACTCCTGGATTCCAAGTTCTCTTCAAACTTAAAATATTTTCTAACAATTGTCTTCTGTTGCACTAGAAAGAAGATCAGGTAAGCCTTTGAGGTGTCATTTTACCCCACAAATATACCCTTTTGTCCTAAAGGATCCAACTTCATCCTCTTCTCCACAAGCACATGGATGTAAATTGGAAAACCAAATATCTTCAAATGACCAATCTCTAGATTCACTCCTAAGAATTCCTCCTATAGTGTCTTGTCCCCCAATATCCTATGTGGACTCTTTTTTTGCACATACATTTTCATGTTACAGACCTCTTCCCAAAGAAACATAGGCAACTCTTGGTCATGTATCATAGCCCTGAAAGAACCAATGATGGACTTGTTATCACTCTGTAAATTCCCAGAGGTTATTGTCAATTAGAATAAATTTACTAGAGGTAACCTTATTCAACCACTTTGAAACTGGGAGCTAGCCCTACCAGTTTCAGAGAGGGATCTCTCTGTAAGATTTAACTTTGTTTCAATTAAGATATTAGGCTAGTTAAAATATGTAGGTCAGAGTGTTGTGTGTTTTTATAAGATGGCTGAAAGTTTTTTACGCATCCATTGGGCTATGGGGTTTGTTTTATAAAGGTAGAGATCGAAGAACATATATAAAGATTCTTTTCATAGGGAAGGATAATGAAACTATTGGATCCTTTAGCAATAAAATGATGGTTAGCAGAAAAAAGCGAGATGATTAATTATAAACAAGAAGCATTCAAGAATTTCTTGACTATAATATAAGAAGAAAACACTTAGATCTTTTAAAAGCTAGCAACAGAGTATGTGAAGGTAAATTCTGTAACTTTAACTCCTTTTAAATGATCAGACTAGAAAAACAAGATGATAACTAGAAGAGATACACATTCAACTAAGAATAGAAAACTTCACCAATAGATGACATGCAGGAATCCTGTGAAATGTTTCTTTATATTACTGAAAGATCTTCTTGATAAAAATTACAATGCTTACAGCTTGCTAGGGCATAAAAATCAACCCATAGTACTTCTAAGTTTGAAGTATTTATAATCAAAATTACAAATGACCCTGTCATAAATGATCAGGACATGACATACTTTGAATATAACTAACTAGATAACAAGATACAAAAATTTAGGAACTCCCAATGATGTGTCAAATTCTTCTTGTTGAATCTGGGGAAGGCCATTGGTGAGTCACCCACATGAATTTGACTGATCTGTTTGCTAACTCAGCTTGCACACCTCATTTCCTACTCGATCAAATTGCACAACTCTTCCCATCTTAGCTGACTGGGAATGGAGACTTTGAGTAGCCTATGGTATATTTCATCCACTTCTGTGTACTTGGAAAAAGTTGGTTTGATGATGAAAATATATTTATGCTGATGTCTGGTTGCAAAGTCTCCAAGAATGCTTTTCCCGTTATACTACCTTGTATCCCCAAGAACTTGGAACTATCCTTTTCCAATGTATCCATCTTCTGCTTGTAGTTTGGAAGGGTCATCAACTTTTCATTCAGAACCATTAAACCAAAAAGACCTTTTTTTTGCAGAGCCTCAATCTTGCTGAAAAACCTTTGAACTCCAATGTCCATGTTCTGGACTTTTTCTTCCAATTGCAACATCAGTCCTCTTTTGGTCATAACCCTCTTGAATTCGAGGATGGTTTTTGTCCTATATTCGATCTTCAAGTCTTCCAATTCTTCTCTAGTCTTTGAGTTCAAGAATTTAATTATTTCATTGGCTTCAGTTTGCATTTCTCCCAACTCTCCTTTTATTTTTTCAATAACTTGCCTGCTTCTTATCACTAGTGCATTTTTCTCAAACATGATCTGTACCATAGGCCAGATTTCATTTATGGATTTGGAGATATCCATCCAAATATTCTCCTTTGCTTCGACAAGGGTCTTTCTTGCTACTGTTTTCTTTTGCAGCTGCTACAATTCCTGTTTTAGCTTTTTGGATGTTTGTTT
The DNA here is from genome assembly GCA_010110895.2 of Picea sitchensis. NCBI lineage: Eukaryota > Viridiplantae > Streptophyta > Pinopsida > Pinales > Pinaceae > Picea > Picea sitchensis. The sequence continues at coordinate 3,663 of SNQJ01S0234245.1, forward strand.
CTCCATGTTGTAGTTGGTCTGGTAAGAAGACTTGAGTTCCTAAAGGCTCTCAACTTCCTTTTTCAGTCTGTTGATTTGTGTTTCTTGTAAGTTCATCTCTTCCATGGACTTTTCCAGCTCCACATTTTTTTCCAGAGTTGTTAGTGGGGTGGCTGATGGGATTTCTGCTATGGTGCTCATTTCTACAGTTGTTGTGCTAACTCCTGTGAGGAGAACTGCACTCAATGGAATGACTTCCATGTGTGTTGTATATTACTTCTCCTTTACCAACCTTTCCAGCTCTGCTTCCATCTCCCTTAACTGTGTATTCTTCTCCATGATCAACTTGAGCATCTCATCCTTCTCACCTTCTATCTTAGTGATCTCCTTAGCTTGTGCATCCTCTGTGGGTGGAAATTTTAGTTGTTTTCTCAAAGATGCTATATCAACATTCTTTTTCTTTAGCAACTCCTCTGTTACTTTCACATTCGAGGGATCATACTCGATCTTGACTACCAATTCCTCTAAGGATTTTATCCTATTATCCTTTGCAAAAGAGGATATCTTTTCCAGTTTCAACTGGGTCTGAACATTGTTTAGAGCTACCTGTAATTTTGTAGTTGAATAGGAAACATGGGCCAAAGTGGAAAAAACCATTTCTCTAGTCTGTCTATGCAGATCCATCTGATCAGCTGGATGAACTTGTTTGTTATCAAACACAAGGGTTGACCTTTTGTAGTCAGTGATTTCTTTGGGTTGAGGTACCTATGACTGCAGAAATGCCTGATGCATTCTTCCTTTTTATGTGTCGAAAGATGATAACAGTCTGTGTTGTGCTGTGGATGTTTGCTTCCAGAACTGAGCATAGGTGCTATTGGTTAGTGTATGGTTTTTCTTCTTAATAAGATCATATTTTTCAAAGATGTTCAGCTTTGCAGATCCCTGTGGAATTTGTGTGGCCACAGTTATGTCATTCTGCTTCTTTGAAGAAGAAGTAGACGTTGTCTGACAATTGATTGAAGGAATTGGTGTACCTTATCCCTTATCCCCTTTGGAATACTAGGTATCTTCCTCACCAGACGTGGGAATAGTATGAATGGTCTTAGGATTTTTACTGTGTAAATGAAAATCCTCCACTGATACTTCAATGACCGAAAGAGAGGTATTTTTCCTTGGTCTTTTTTCCTTTGGTACTGGTGGAGTGGTATTCTGTGAAGTCGGGATTAAGGAAGACTATTGTTCGGTGTCTTCCAAGGTGTTCTCTTCCCACTGTGTCTGATTTACATACTTCTCAATTTACGGTTTGAGTGTGTGAGCATACTGTGCACTTTTGTTTTTAGCTCTCATTTCTGTGATGATTCCACTTGGATCATATTACCAAATGAAACTGGTGATGAATTTCATTTCCTTTAATATATTTTCTACCTCTTCTCCAACGGCTCGACTATTGCAGATAAAAGGTCCTATCTACCCCTTAATCCTCAGCTGTTTTATTTTCTTCAAAGATACAAAGTGAATACCATCTAAATTTATCATCTGGAAAATATACTCTAGTGCAAATATCCACACGGGAAAATATTTGGGCAATTTGTATGGATCTAAATCACGTCCATACACTCGGATCTCTGTGTGGTCTTGATATAGGAACCAGTCTCCCTTCTTTGCGATGTCTGAGAGGTGTAAGATTCTTTGGATCTCTTCATTTATCCTTGGCTCTGGTCTCCCATTGAGCATGCTCACCACTAGATGATAAAACATCTTGACAAATTGTTTAAAACTGAACTCTGTGGAGTTTCTTCTGAGAAGTGAAGTCCATAGGGTTACTGCCTGCGGTTTTCCATCCTGGTCCATTTTCTACATAAGGAAGGAAAATTTGTCTACTTGATAAAACATGAACATGTAGGCCAGTATCGAGGAATACCAGAACATACCCTTTGTGGTGAATTTAGAAAGTTGATCGTGGATGTTCTCTGCCAAGAAAGCGATGTAGTCAAACTGGATGGTGACCTTTTACTCAGTGGAGAAAATAGATAGGAACCCCAATATAGGTTAATCTACCCATTCATCTGAAAAATAGCCAAGTAGACAACAAAGTGATGAAATCACTTGGTTTCCCTTTTCTGAGAATAGGGAGGAATGATAAGGTGGATTTTTCTTGGGGAGTTGAGCATCTCGTGGGAGGAAAAGCTCAAAGATTTGGGCTCTTTGAGGAAAAGACAAGTTCTGGTATAACTCTGTTAGGATTTCAAGGTTGAAAGGGGAGGCATATTCAGATCTATATATCTTCATCATTTGATCAATGGCCTCTGGTGTGATAAATAAAAGAGTTTCTCCGAACGAAGAAACTATGGCTCTCTGGCCAGGGAGGTAATGAGCTTGACACTTGAGGTCGAATTCAGGGAAATGATGGACCTGGGGAAAGAGATACAGTGGAATCTTTGACTCCCAGAGCCCAAACTCATCGATTTGATCTAGGAATGTGTCTTTAAACCACGACTGTAATTCTGTGAAATCGAATTCGCACCTGGTCTATGAGATCAGATAATCTTTGTCTGCTAATGGAGTCCGGTCAAGATCGACGAGAGGGGGGAGGAATGGATTCTCCTCGACCTCCAATTTTTTAGACTTTGGCGCCATTGCTTCCAACGGTACCTTCAACTGAAACAAAAATGTTAGCAGATAATGGTTATGGCTGGGTAGATGATTGGATTAGTGAGGGGGGGGGGAATTGTCTGGTGTGCGAAGAGAGTGAACAGTGTGAAAATGGCAGGACATGGGTTACTTTTGAGTGAACGGTTATTCAGTGGGTGTGGGGAACAGGTCAGTAGGCTAACATATATGTAGCCTATAATAAATTGCCAACAGATCCTTAGGAGCATGAGGAGGCAGGAGAAGGACGTATGGCGTGTGTACCCAGATGATGTGGAGGATGATGATTGGGGGGATAAAAGAGGGAGACATGACCTGTAACGGGTGGACAGATAAGACAGGTGGAGATGGATATTGAGATGTGACATCATGAGGTGGTGGTGGNCCATCTGCGCATTTTTTGGATAACCGTAGATCTGTGCGCACTTTTTAATCACCATTTCGGACCCCCCCCCACCGTTAAAGGTAGAACGGTCGGGGGGGTCTGAAATCTCAATTTAGCTGTAGAACTATCCACCAACGACTCGGGTGTAGATATTTTCACAAACTTTAATCTCTGGGCGTGATTTAATATATGCATCAAAACTTAGGCTTAGTGATTTTTGTGAGTTTTGTGTGCTGCTTCCCTTGCTTTTGTCACCATGGGGTTAGGAAAGCACCTAAAACATCAGAATCATACATTTTCTTTGAACACCACTCAAACTTTATTGAAAGAAACGTTGGCTAGCCTATGTCCTATCCTACCTACCTACACCTTTAGCCCAGATTAAATTGTTGGACTAAGAGATTACTCTACCCTAGGGTTATTTGACCAAGATTAGACAGTTTGATCAAATTTATTCACTAGCTAACCTATATACTTGGCTAAGATTAAACAGTTTAGCCAAGCTTATTCACTAATCCTATCAACATCAATTAAAAAGGACGTGACCATGTTTAAACAGTATGGATCAAGTCATTTGTATTGCATGGGGTTTGTTCATTTTTTCGTCTATGCCCTCTTTATTCTTTTTCTTTCTTTTCTTTCTTTTCTTTTTCTTTCTTTTCTTTTCTTTTTCTTTTGAAAATAATTTGCATGAATGAAATATTATTTGCAAGATAACAAACATCAATAGTGAAAATTTTCCAGACACCAGATGATCCTATAAATTATAGGGTTATAACAGCACTGATTCTTTATCTCTACAACCCCATTATGCTGAGTGATATATGAGAATTTCACCTCCCTCTCTATCCATACATCCTTGCAAAAATACTTGAAGTCATTGAAGGTGTACTATCACCCATTGTCTAACCTCAAGATCTTAATATTCTTACCTTTATGGTTCTCCACTTGATCTCTAAACTCATAAAACCAACTAAAGACTTCGTCCTTGGTCTTCATTAAGAAGATCTTAGTTTTCCTAGAAAACTCGTCAATAAACGTCGCATAATATGATGATCACTGTAATGATGTTACTAACATCAAAACACTCACATATGAATGAATGAGATCCAAGATCCCATTGGACCTACTCTCGTTTCTAGGAAAAGAATATGTGGCATTATTTCCAAGTGAACATTCTCTACACACTCCCTGTTGCTCAATACTGAACTTTGGAAAACCTATAACAATCTCCCTCATAATTTTCAATGCCCTATAGTGTAATTTTCCCAACCTCTTGTTCCACAACTCACATAGGTTGTCACTATCGTACACCAAATATTAAACAAGATTTCCCTATAACCTGTATAAAGTTCCTTATATAACCACAATGACCACTATGTGTTTTGGGAAAGCTTTCTCTAGACATGAGTACTTTCCCTCTCTGAAAAGTAATGAAAAAACCCCTATCCTCAATAGCTCATTTTGTTCCTAAGTTTGTACTTTAAGGCTCTAAAGTACACCATCAAGGCATCTGAAAAGATAGAAAAAGATAAGGATAATAAAAAAAGGGTCAGTTATATTGAAAAGGGCTATTGTTGGTTCTTTAGTTGTCTCTGTCTAGCTTCCCAGTTTTCCTAGATACTAATTTCTCTTTCAATTACTGCCCATGAACGTTCTAATTCAACCCGGTTAATTGTTGTCTATAATATGGTGTTAAATAAATTTAAGGCAATGCTCGTTTGATCAGATAATCCAGGCTCGATATTAGGCTATCTTGTAACTAGAATAATCATGAGGGATAAAGACTGAAAGGATAAAATCTTGTGTTTTCTTTTAAGGGTTCACTATTTCTATTTCAAAACATATAAGAAGGACTCCAAAACTTTAAACTAATAGAATGATGAAACTAAAGGACGTCTCTGGTATACGAGTTAAATTTTGAAAAGGGAATATGCATGAAATGAAAAGAAAACATAAAGCTATTGAATAGGGTGAGGCATCAATTAAAGAGGAATCTCACTTTGTGACAGAAGAAGAAAATAGTTAGGAAAAAATCTTAATGAAGCATATGATATTGAAACCTAAACCATTTACAGGTCTTGTATCTGCTGATAGCCAATANATAAAGAGGAAAGGCTGTAAACGATTAATTTGCAAGAATAATTAATTACCATAGTAGAGGTTGTACTAAATTGTAGTTAAGCATTCACTGAAGAGATATATGAAAGATATGAAACAACAGATAAGCACATAGCCCAAACTTGACCAGATCTGGAATCTTCAATTTGTATTTGTATTAATTCAAAAATATCTTCAAATTCTTCTTTACAATGCGCCCAGAAAAAGCCTTCTTTCAGTCTCTTGAAATTATACTTATACTAGATCACTCATGGATGTTGGTTGGTGATCTCCTAACTCCTAGGGGCAAACAGTTACAAAAAATGCAAACCTCAACCGTTTGCATGATTATCGTTTATTTTCCTATCATCTCGATAATATAAGTTTTCAAAATGATACTTCATTGTTTTATTGAAGTATCTCCTTCTTTCAACCCAATATATTCAATACATTTTTCAAGAAAGTGTACAAAATTTCTGGGAGGCTCTGGAAAATCCTTTGCTTCAAATAGATAAATTTTCTCTAAATTTTTGGAAGCTAGTCTTCGATCCCCTTACCAACAAACACAATTGATTGAAATTTCATGTTTGGCTTCACTAGCCACCTGTCTATTAAGGAAACATCCATTTCCTTTAATTGTGAAATTTCCATCTGAATTTCGTTCAAACCCTCTTTGAAATTCAACTGGTGTCTTACAATGTTTATATGTCCTAATTGCCCAATGCAATTGTCTCTTCCAATACCTAATGATTCATTGTCCAACAAATCAAATATTTCTTTACAATCGTCTTTGATTTCTTTAGCTATTTTCTTATTTTCTGCTATGTTGGTTTCCCATACCTTGAGCATGATATCGCCTCTGATCTGCTTTGTGACAGAAAGCTTTGGAATTTTCGATACTTCTTTGTTTTCTGAACATACAACTACCTTTTGAAAAGTGGCCCTTGCTGCTTTATCTTCTTTTTCTTTAAAAATAGTATTATCAAGAGCATTTCTTACTTACTGAAAATAATTCTGAATAATCTCTACTAGGGAGATTACTCTTTGTTGCTCAGATTTTATCTTCGCATGTATTTCCATTGACTGGTCCTGAAAAACTTTCAAATCTATAACCTGGCCTTTTATTGAATTCAATTTATCATGTAGTTGTCTTACCAATTCTTCTTGCCGAAAAACATGTATTTTGCTAGTCTGCATCTTCTCGTTCATCTCGTGTAGAATTGACTTAAGTGATTGAATTTATTTCTTGTCAGAAGATCTGACCTGCTCTAGACCTTTATTTATTTCTTCTTTGATATTTTTCTCTGTATATTTTAGTTGGTTTTGCAACTGGACTATCCTATGGTTACTATGTTTCAACCTTGTTCTCATATTGTCAACGGTGAATAGTTTTGTCATTGCCAGGGATCCCATGGAGCTCGCCACCTCTGTAGAAAAATCTCCCTCTTCCAAGTTTTTCCCATCCACCAACACCCTGTGATTCTTTACCATACCACCTTCTCTCATATACATCTCCTGCTTTAATACAACCTTTCTCTTTTTACTGAAGAAGTAATCAGAGGGAGGTATTTCTTTTCTAGAGATAGGGTTGAGGTCACTAGCATATATGAATCCTATCTGAGGGAGCCTAAAAGTAGACTGTAAAGAGGTCAAGGAAGTGATGGGATTACCCAACTCTGTGGATTTTATTTCCCCTGCTATCTTGGGGGTGTCAACATGGATAGTAGATGATGAAGGGGGGGTAGATTGACTGGACTCAGGAGGTGTCCTAGAATTTCTTTATGTTTCTGCTCCTGGATTCTCTGACTGTGGGACTTCTTTGTTTTGTGAAGATCCCTCCGCCCCCTATGGATTTTCCTCAGTGTCTTCTTTATCCTGTACTTTCTGTCCGAAGCCTGGGGGAATGTTTTCTTGTTCTGGAGGAGATGTTGTTGCTTCAGCTTGCAATACCTTGGGAAAATCGCTTCGTCTGTGTCTCTGGAAGGTTAGAAGACTGGTTTTCAAGTCAGATGATAACATTTGTACCCTTTCTAACACCTCCTCATAGGTTTTGACCCCTTTGAAAATGTCATCACGAGGGGATTCCTCATGGTAAAATGCTTTCATGCCACACTGAGCCATGTGGTTTCCCACTGTTTTATAAGGGTCGTGTTTCCTATGTTCGAGATTCACCAACTTGACCTCCTCTAGAGCTGCAACTTCAACTTTGGAATGACCCAGGTTGAGTAGCGAAAACCTTCCAATCTGTATGGGAAAGACTAGCCAAAACTTCTTTTGAGTTGTCTTCAGTTCTATCCCAATATTGCCTGTTATTATCTGATGAGCTACCTCCATGCACACCAGTCTATCAGGGAGGAATTTAGGAAGTGCATGAGGAGGGATAGAACATCCAAAAACCCTGATATAGGAGAAATTCTCCTCAATAAACCAATCAGCAACCACCTTGAGGTTTCCTATGACCGAATCTGAAATTTGGGGGGTGCACAGCCATACATCACTTGATGCACCGGTATCACCACAGAATGAAAAATTTCATAAAAATAATCCTTAGCATTATCTTCCCACAACTTAGAATGATATTCATGAATCGGTTCAGTGCAGGTTGGGTTCCAACTCCAACTCATCAAAGGGAAAGGAGTCGTGAAACATATAGCGTCCATGATATATGGCGACATGTAAAAGGCTATTGGTCGGCCATTGGATCTCATGGATTGATACTCCATAACCTCCTTAGCTAGGTTATCTAATAGAATTTGTTCCAATTGAAGCTATAGCCTTCGTCTGCTTCATGTAAAAGGGGCACCCATTCTGTAGGGAAATGGGTAGGAATTTTCTTCCCGAAAAGTCTACATAACATCATAGCCACATAAACCATGTACTCATTCAATAAGGCTATGGCATAAACGTTATGGGTATCAGCCCTGAACTTTGTTGGGTGTCTCCACCAGTATTTGATTATGCCAGGGTATGTTTGATCTGCCTCTGTGCATTCTTTCCTTTGAAATTCACTTACAAACTCTTTATTATAAATGTACTTAGAATTGGGAGACAATTTGTACATTACTTGTATATGCTCTGGTCTGACAGAGTCGATGACGACCCCTTGGTTGTCTGAAATGCTTCATGTCTGCACGTCTGTCCTCTCTAAAGCCCAACTGATCATATTGTTGTATGTCATGAGTCGTGGGTGCGTGGATACTTTGTGAAGTTCAGAATTTGCTATGTCCTGGAGTTTGTTTTCAGAATCATTGGGAAAATTCTTGATTTCGTAGTCCAAGGTTTCGAAAATTTTCTTCCATGATTTGATCGAATCAATGGCATGCGGTGTAGTATCAGACACAACATTTCCTTCTGGGATTGAGATTTCATCTGCTTCTTCACTTTTATTAGGTGCGTTTCTAGGTTCCATAATGTTCGTGTTTAGAACGAGTTCCTGTCGCAGAGAAAAATGCATAAGTTTGTTGAATGCAATTCACTTATGAGTCCAAACAATAAGACTGAAATTCGAAAAAACCAAACCTCTATTAACCTTTATCTCTTCTTATGATAGACGTATTGATATGGGCTGTAAAAATTTAATGTTTTAATGATGAAGAAATGCCCAGAGATACGCAGTTAAGTTAAAATATCTCTATTCATTCTTTATAGATATTATCGTATATCGGTGATTTCAAACTGGAGTTTCGAAAGGACTTCTTTCAACAAATCCCGAAATGTGAAATGCGAAAAGTAGTTTAGTCTTCATTAATCCCGTTTTAAATTAACTTAATTTAATTTTAGACTTTGTTAAAGAATCGTGATTTCTCATTTCGGAATTTCAGGGATCCAGTATCCAAAAAAGAATGTCATACACAAACCCTGAATTGCGAAATTGTGATGGGATTAGTTTAGACGCTAATTACTTGTATTAATGCTTTAATCAATCAAGATTAGTAATTAATTTCTTCTTTTCAAAAAATCGGCGATTGGGAGTTCAAAGGATGACACTTTGAAAACACTTTGACACAGGAAAACCTGAATCGTGAAAGATTAATGAATTGTTTTTTTTTTTGTGTTTAAGAGTTTAATTGATCACGATTTAAGGTTACTTTGTGGAAAGTGCGTCGGGACTTAAAACATTAATTTTCTCTCTTTTTTCTCTTTTATTACTTTAATATAAATCCTTTTCGGGATTTCGGCACCAGGACTCTGGAGTTGTTAGTTATGAAATCACGCTTTGTGAAAGGCCAAATCCTGAAACCTGAAAAATCGAAAGATTGTTTACTCTTTTTTAGGACTAAGGGGGGCTCCATGACTAGGAAAAAGCAAATCTTCAGTTTTAAAGGGTAAAAATTAAACTTCGTATCAACATTAGGCTCCATCTAGGGATCTCGTTTCCTTGTGGGATGAGAAGAACATGTAGACCAAGTACCTTCATTGGGTAAATGGGGTCAATAATTCAACTTTGTGAAACAAACCACGAGAAAAAACAAAACAGGATTTTAGGATCTCTACATTTGATTTTAAAAATTCTTCAAAAATAAAACATCTGATTTTATCGAGTTAGGTTCTCAATAGATTTCCTTTTTTGAAACTGACCTTAGATCTATGTAATATAATCAAAACAAAATTAACCATTCTACCAGGTTTCACCTGATTCTGTTTGCATCAAGGTAAAGTAAATTTAAATGTGTCAAATTAGCGGATCTCAGAAACCTATAATGTGAATTGTTAAGAACCAAATATCAATATAGCATAGAAAAACCTCATAAAAAGTACACAACACCTTGAAAAAGAGATAATTTCAGATAATAATCCTCTTCGAGGGGGCAACCTCCTTTTACCCCACTTAAATGTTCAAGTACAAGATGATTCGAAATGAAAATGTCTCCTTGGTATATATAGGAGACTAGGAGGTATAATAACAACTAATGACCTAAAGCCAACATAAATAAAATAACATTACTAATATAATATGCCCCAATTAAGGGGTAATGAGCCAATATTAGGGCTTAAGATGCCCCTCCCCTTTATACAAGTGTTGTCTGAAACGCTTGAGTAACTCTGGATGCTTCTGTATAAAAGACTCATGTTCCCAAGTGGAATATCCAGCGGATAGTTTCCTCCATTTAATGAGATACTTTGAAATGGATCTATTCCTCAGCTGGCGAATTCTTGTGTCAGTGATGGCTTCAGGCTCCAATATGATTTTTCCTTCCTCGTCAA